>VZRS01008833.1:0-18229 GCA_013398055.1 Ifrita kowaldi
CACGGAGAGGGGGGGATGGAGGTATCGGGGGATCCCCAAGAGCCCTGGGAGTGCTGGGCGTGGTGGGAAGAGACCCCAGGAATGAGAATTCCTGAGCAATGACTGTGGGAAGAGCATTCCTGGGGAAAAACAAGGAGTGCAGGTTGAGAGAAAGCAGTTGGCTGAGAGCGCTGGGCACCGCGGAAGGAACGTGCCGGGATTTTGGGATGCTCCAGAGAGGCTGTGGGAGTGCAGCCCGGCACCCCGAGGTGCCAGCTGATCGCTCCTCCGGGATTCCTTCCCGCTCTTCCCAGGACACTTCACCTCTGCGGAGGACCTGAACCTGCTGATTGCCAAGAACACCCGGCTGGAAATTTACGTCGTGACGGCCGAGGGGCTCCGGCCCGTCAAGGAAGTGGGAATGTACGGAAAAACCGCCGTCATGGAACTCTTCCGCCCCAAGGTGGGTGCTGGAAGAGCAGGGATGGAGCCGTGCCCGCCTGGGCGGGTTGGGTTGGGATGGGAACATCCAACCCCTCTGTAATCTGCATCGTCCGGGTTTTTCTGGGCAGGGGGAGAGCAAGGATTTGCTGTTCATCCTGACGGCCAAGTACAATGCCTGCATCCTGGAATACAAGCAGAATGGCGATAGCATCGATATCATCACCCGTGCCCACGGAAACGTGCAGGTGAGGGGGAATGCAGCACCTGGAATGGGAATTCCCTTCCCTAGGGATGGTTTTGCCTTGCTGGTGCAGCAGAGGGTGGGATTTGGGTTGTTCTGTTGGTGGTTCCTTGCCAGCTGCTGGAGCTGGGATGGCTCACCTGCAGCCACGGGATGTCTCCAGAGTTACTCTTGGTCTCTGTGAGGATTCATGGGATTCTGGGATGGTTTGGGTTGGAAAAGGGACCTTAAAGCTCATCCAGTTCTGTTCCATGGGCAGAGACACCTTCCACTCTCCCAGGTTGCTCCAAGCGCTGTCCAGCCTGGCCTTGGACACTTCCAGGGATGGGGCAGCCACAGCTTCCCTGGGAAATCCATCCCAGGGCCTCCCCGCCCTCACAGGGAAGGATTTCTTCCCAATATCTCACCAAAACCAACATGTGGAATCCTGGAATGGTGTGGGATGGACAGGACTTACGGATCATCATTCCACCCCTTGCCCTGGACACCTTCCACTAGACCAGGATTCTCCAAGCCCTGTCCCTGTGGATTCAACCAGATTCTTGGGAGACTTTGTGGAATAACAAATTAAATTTAAGGGAAATTAAAGCCTAAACTCCTTGTAAGGTCAAATTTTCCCTGGGAAATGAGTCCTGTGGGAATTTGAGGTGAAGGAGCCACTCCTCACCTAAGGGCTGGCAACCCCTGTCCCTGTTTTTCGGGGATATTTTCCTGGCACTTACCACCTTTTTCTTTCCCCTCTCTGTGGAATTGTCCCTCAGGATCGCATCGGCCGCCCCTCAGAAACCGGGATCATCGGGATCATCGATCCCGAGTGCCGGATGATCGGGCTGCGGCTCTATGACGGCCTCTTCAAGGTCATCCCCCTGGATCGGGAGAACAAGGAATTAAAGGCCTTCAACATCCGCCTGGAAGAGCTCCAGGTCATCGACGTGAAATTCCTTTACGGCTGCCAAGCTCCCACCATCTGCTTCGTCTACCAGGTGCCTGCTTATCCACGGATAACCAAGGTTTTCCAAAGGTTTCTTGGAGGGCAGAGTGAGGGATGAGTCCAGCTCCTCCAGATCCAGCTTTTTTCCAACTCTGGGAGAGAGGAAGCAACGCTTTCCCACAGGATTCCTGGGCAGCTCTGCCTTGGGTGGGAATGTTCCCTTGTTAAACCCCCAGGAGGAGCTTAGGGATCTTTCCAGCGAGTGGATCAGATGCAGAACCAGTCGTTTTCCATAGTGAGGCTCCAGCCTTTCCTTAAAAAACAAGGCAACCACTTGCTCGGTATTTCTGGGAGGCGATTCCAGGTGTACGAGGATCCGTAACCTCTCCCATCACCTGGGTCCTCACGGAGGGAGCATTCCAGGCCTTGTCTGGATGCCTGCTCTGATCCAAAGAGCGTTTCCCGTGCTGGCTGGGCGAGGGATTAGCTTTCCTTTGTTAAATTCCAGGATATCCCGGGCTCAGCTGAAATCCCACGCCAGCAGCAGCTCCGTTATTCCCTGTTTGGGCACTGCTGGATCCCCCCCAAACTTCTGGCAGGGAACAAACCACTCTGTCACCACACAGCTGGAGTGTGGGGGGAACACTTGGAAAAGTGCTTTTCCAACCTTAATGATCCCAGGATTCCATGTCAAAACAACTTGGATCCGTGGAGCAGGAGCAGGATGTCAGTTCTGACTCATAAAGCTCTGGATTGTTTCGATCCCTGCCTGGAGAGAGCAGGATGTTTCCAAGCTGTTCCCTTGATTCCCTTGATTCTTTCTCCACTTATTACTCATTATTCCAGGATTTGGTCTGAATAGGACAGCAAGGGCTGGGATAATTTTTGGGAAGTTCTGAAACCAGGGGAGAATACGATAAAAGCCCCTGAATTCCTGAACGTTTGCAGGAGCTGGAGAAGGGGGTGATATTCCATAGTGCCACTTGTTCCCAGGTTGTCAGAGGAACACAAATTCCAGAAAATCAGTTGTAAAACTATGGAAAAACACTTCCCAGTCTTTTCTGGCACAGGGATTTCTACGGGGGTATCTATATATGCAAAAATCTGGGAGAATGGTGCCATGTGGATGTGAGGGGGGATGAGGAGGTGGGAAGCCTCAGCAGCTCCCTGGAATGGCATTTTTGCAGGGGATGAGGTGGAATCTCCTCACTTTTGGAATCTCATCCACCTGTGCCTTCTCTTGCAGGACCCCCAGGGCCGCCACGTGAAGACGTACGAGGTGTCCCTGCGGGAGAAAGAGTTCAACAAAGGCCCTTGGAAGCAGGAGAACGTGGAGGCCGAAGCCTCCATGGTCATCGCAGGTTGGGATGACGTTGTTTGTGAAAGATCCTACTGTGTTTTTCCAGGCTGGATGGCTGCATTTTTCCAGATGGGATCTCTCACATTTGTTGTGTGTCCCGCAGTGCCGGAGCCCTTCGGAGGTGCCATCATCATCGGGCAGGAATCCATCACCTACCACAACGGCGATAAATACCTGGCTATCGCTCCTCCCATCATCAAGGTAAGGTGATCCAGGGCTGCATCCCAAAAAATCCCGCCTTTCCCAGGCCTTCCAGCCAGGAATTCCAACCCCTCTTGTCCCAGGTGTGGTCTAACAGCGCCGCGTACTTGGACTTGCAGAGGTTTGGCTTCTCGGTCGCTGAGGGACATCCATGATCCCTGTGTGCTTCTACTTTCTGTGGAGTTCTTGGGATTTCGTTTGCGCCCCAGGGAATTGGATTAATTAGAAATTAGTGCATGGTCTGGGCACAATTCCAGGGCGGAGCCTGGTTTCATTTCAGGCAGTGGAAAACATGGATGAGCCCCTTGGAGACTTGTCAGGAGGAGAAAAGGCTTAAAGATCTTGGGACAGCAATTGGACTTGTGGGTTTTGTGGGCATAACAGGCTACTTCCCACACTTAATCAGAGCAGGAAGCACCAATGGCATGGCCGAGGTGCTGCTCCGAGCTGAAAGAGGACTGGAATTGCCATCCAAAGGTCCCTTTAAGATGGAAATAAGGGCAGGCTAAAAATCTTGGGGGAAGAAATGGGAATACCGAAAAGAACCACTCTCGGTGCCTCAAGGTCTCAGTCCACTCCTGGAGCTCTGGAATGGGGAATCTGGGATAGTGGAGCTGGGAGTGCTTCACCTGCACAGATCTTTTGGGGACCAGTTTGGGGCTGTTCCAGTGGAATCCTAGAATTCCCTGCTTTCCCTGCAGCAAAGCACCATCGTGTGCCACAACCGCGTGGATCCTAACGGATCCCGGTATTTGCTGGGAGACATGGAAGGGCGGCTCTTCATGCTGCTCCTGGAGAAGGAAGAGCAGATGGACGGCACTGTCACCTTGAAGGACCTGCGTGTGGAGCTGCTGGGAGAGGTAGGAATCACCTGGGCTACCCCTCGCACTTTCCCAAGTCGGGAAAGGCTCCGTTTAGGGATGAGTGGGAATTTTGGAACCTGGGGACCTTCCCATTTTTCACAGCTCTGATTTGTTACTTCCTGGAAAATTCCCTCTGTGGGCTCTTAAATTGACACCTTCTTCCCATTTTTTACACCATTTTCCCATTTTTTTCCTGGTGCTTGCACTGGGAGGAGCTTGGACTCTCTGGGATTTATGAAGGGATCAAATCCTCTTCCCACGCCCAGGGTTTTCCTGTTGGATAACAGCTTAGTGGTGGAAGGTGTGCGTGTGTGCCAGGACCTTTCCCTGCCACATTCCACCTGCCTCTTCCCACTTCCCAGACATCCATTGCCGAGTGCCTGACCTACCTGGATAACGGAGTGGTGTTCGTTGGCTCCAGGCTTGGAGATTCCCAGCTCGTGAAGGTACGTGGCAGCTCCTGGCCGTGTGTTCCCATGGGACTGGATTTCCATCAAAACCTGGAGATGTGGATACATTTTCCCGCCTTCTCCTTGCCCACCCTTTCCCCATCCTGTGAAAGGCAAAAAGTGATCCCAGGGTTTATTCCTAGCTCAATGTGGACAGCAACGAGCAGGGATCCTATGTGGTGGCCATGGAGACCTTCACCAACCTCGGGCCCATCGTGGACATGTGCGTGGTGGACCTGGAGAGGCAAGGCCAAGGCCAGGTAACATTCCTGCTTTTCCCTCCTCACTGCTGGGAATTTTTGGCTGGGTGTGTCCATAAAATCATAGAATCCCAGAATGATTCAGGTTGGAAGGGACCTTAAGGATCATTTCGTTCCATGGGCAGGGACACCTTCCACTAGACCAGGTTGCTCCAAGCCCCGTCCAGCCTGGCCTTCGTGGATCTTTCAGGTCCCTTCCGACCCAAACCACTCCAGGATTCCATGATTCTAGAATGGGTTCCCCATTTCCACGATCCCAGAGAGGAGTGGGAGAGCTTCCCAGCCACAGCTGGTAAAGTCCATCTTCTTTTCCCCCAGCTCGTCACCTGCTCTGGGGCCTTCAAGGAGGGATCGCTGCGGATCATCCGCAATGGCATCGGGATCCACGAGCACGCCAGCATCGACCTGCCGGGAATTAAAGGTGTGGGAGGTGTTCCACAGCCTGAGAGGGGACATGGTGGGCACTGATGAGGCTGGGATGTGGAATTGTGAGGAATTGTTGCCTCCTTGTTGCAGGATTGTGGCCGCTGAGGTCGGATCCGCACCGGGAGACGGACAACACCTTGGTGCTGTCCTTTGTTGGCCAGACCAGGTAAAGGTGGGATGAGCTGATCCAGGCTCTCAGCCCCGTATCGGAGCAGGAATTAGTGGGAATTCCCTCCCCTGCTCAGGGTTCTGATGTTGAATGGAGAGGAAGTGGAAGAGACAGAGCTCACGGGATTTGTGGATGACCAGCAGACATTCTTCTGCGGCAACGTGGCGCATCAGCAGCTGATCCAGGTAATTCCAGCATGAGGAAAACATGGATTTGGCTCTCCTGGTGCCACATGGATTGTGACTTATCCAGGGCAGGGGTTGGGAGTACTTCCCTGAGATCTGATGGGATCAGCAAACAGGATCCTGGGTCCATGTTTCTAAGGGATACGGAAAGAGGGAGGTTCTTGCCATGCCACCCACCTTGGAAACGCTGTTTTCCATGATTTTTCCCATTTCTCTTCCCAGATCACCTCTGCCTCGGTGCGACTGGTCAGCCAGGAGCCCAAATCCCTGGTGAGCGAGTGGAAAGAGCCCAACGGGAAGAACATCAGCGTCGCTTCCTGCAACAGCAACCAGGTGGTGGTGGCCGTGGGAAGAGCCTTGTACTACCTGGAAATCCAGCCCCAAGAGCTCCGGCAGATCAGGTGAGCCCACATCCTGAGGGCTCTTGCGATGCTGGGATTTGGGATCCAGGCGGACACCTATCCACCCTCCTTTCCTCACAGCTGCACGGAGATGGAGCACGAGGTGGCCTGCCTGGACATCACCCCCCTGGGAGACTCCAACGGGATGTCCCCGCTCTGCGCCATCGGGCTCTGGACCGACATCTCCGCCCGCATCCTGAAGCTCCCGTCCTTCGAGCTGCTGCACAAGGAGATGCTGGGAGGAGGTAGGAGCCTCCCGAGGGTGGCAGGGGTCACTGGCCGGGTCCTGAGCGACCTCATCCATCCCTTTTCCTGCTTCCCACAGAGATTATCCCTCGCTCCATCCTGATGACCACCTTCGAGAGCAGCCACTACCTCCTGTGTGCCCTGGGGGACGGAGCTCTCTTCTACTTTGGCCTCAGCCTCGAGACAGGTGACCTTTTGCCTTCCTTTTCAGTTTCTTGGGAAAGATCCTCCTTGCTTTCCCAGCCTCATGCTCAGGTGGGACTAGCTGAGGGCTGGGGGATTCCTCCAGCACGCTGGAGGAAGGAGATGGATTCCTCAATGCGGGATGTGCTTACCCGCCCTCCTGTTTTTTGCTGAGGTGTTGTGGCAGATCCCAATCCCTTCTCCCTTTGAATCCAGGCTTGCTGAGTGACAGGAAGAAGGTGACCCTGGGCACGCAGCCCACGGTGCTGAGGACATTCCGCTCCTTGTCCACTACCAACGTGTTCGCCTGCTCCGACCGCCCCACCGTCATCTACAGCAGCAACCACAAGCTGGTCTTCTCCAATGTCAACCTCAAGGAGGTCAACTACATGTGTCCCCTCAATTCCGACGGATATCCCGACAGGTGAGCCCGCCACGACTTCCTGTTCCTGAGGAATATGGAGGAGAGGGAGGTCCTGGCTGTTTCACCCCATGTTTTCCATGGTTTTTTTCCCACAAGTTTGGCCTTGGCCAACAACAGCACCCTGACCATCGGCACCATCGATGAGATCCAGAAGCTGCACATCCGCACTGTTCCCCTCTACGAGTCGCCCAGGTGAGGATTCCTGGGATGAGGATTCCTGGGATCCAGGTGCTCCACTGCACAGGATGAGGGCTGGGGTGACGTTGCCATCCCAGGAGCAACCAAACAGCTCTTGTTGCTTCCAGAGCTCTTGGAATGGTCTTTCCCGGCTCTCCCAACCACATGGCTCTGTTTATCCCGCAGGAAAATCTGCTACCAAGAGGTATCCCAGTGTTTCGGGGTGCTCTCCAGCCGGATCGAGGTGCAGGATGCCAGCGGGGGCACCACGGCGCTCAGACCCAGCGCCAGCACCCAGGTGAGATCCCAGGCAGAGAATCCCTGCAAAATTCCTGATCTGGCTTTTCCTTGGTGGTCCTCCTTTCCAAAGCTGCCAAAGCTGAGTCCAGTCCAGTTCCTCAGCTGGGCAGGAATGGGCTGGTGGGATCTCTCTGAGGGGGTGGCACAGCCACTGTTCCAGATGATCCCCCTTATTTGTGGGCGCTACTCCTTCCATATCCCATCCAGGCTTCTGTGTGGTCTCCAAGGTTTTCCTTGTCCCAAGGATCCAGCTCTGGAAGCCACAGCTCTGTGTAAACTCACAACAACACCATCACTCAGCCCTGCAGGAGCAGGCAGTGTGTCCCTTTACTCATTCCTTGCTCCACCTGCTCTCCCATCCCTTTTTCCGCTCCCTGGCTGCCTGGGGCTGTGTGGACATCCCAAGCAGCACCGGGATGTGACGGATTTTCCTGTTTCCCAGGCCTTGTCCAGCAGTGTGAGCACCAGCAAGCTGTTCTCCAGCAGCACGGCTCCGCACGAGACGTCCTTCGGAGAGGAGGTGGAAGTGCACAACCTGCTCATCATAGACCAGCACACCTTCGAAGGTACCCATCCCATCCCAAAATGCACTTCTTCCCATCCTGGAGAAGCCCAGGGGAGCTTCAGCCAAAGCATTTTCCTGGAGGAACATCAGGCATATTTAGGGAATAGCAATTTTTGATGGCACGAGGTGGTGGGGAATAGGACAGGGAATCTCTAGGACGTGTTTTAAGCTTTCACTTCAAGGACTTTGGGATCTCAGTTGTTCCTCCCTTTCCTGCTTTTTTTTTCCCCAGTGCTCCATGCTCACCAATTCCTGCAAAATGAGTACGCCCTCAGCCTGGTCTCCTGCAAGCTGGGGAAGGATCCCAACACCTACTTCATCGTGGGCACTGCCATGGTGTATCCCGAGGAAGCGGAGCCCAAGCAGGGCCGGATTGTCGTCTTCCACTACTCCGATGGTAAGAACGAGGTGTTCTCACCTGGAAAAATCCCGCTGGTTTTGGTGGGAGATCAGGGATGAGCTCCTCAGACCCTGGAGAGTTTGTGTCCCAGGAGCAGGCAGTTTTTCCCAAGGAATCAGCTGTTGGGATCTGTTGGTGCTGTGTTCCCTTTTCCCCTCGCCGTCTCCTAGAGAAGCCCAGAAATCCTTTACCAGCCGTGGATTCTGGGATTTGCTTTCCATGGCACTTGTCCCCCCTCAGAGAGAGTTTTTAAGGAAGCAAAATTTAGGGCAGCTCAGCTGAACTTCCCACGCTTGGGATAAACAACCCAAGTAATGCCAAGCTTTATTCCAGGGAAGCTGCAGAGCCTGGCTGAGAAGGAGGTCAAGGGAGCTGTGTATTCCATGGTGGAATTCAACGGGAAGCTGTTAGCCAGCATCAACAGCACGGTAGGCAAGAGCCTGACTTTTTTGGGAGCGTGTTTGTGGATCTGGATGTCAGCCAGGTGTCTGTTGAGGGGCATATCCCAGCTCCCATGCAGAGTATCCTGATCTGTGTCCCATCCCGCAGGTCCGCCTGTACGAGTGGACAGCGGAGAAGGAATTGCGCACGGAATGCAACCACTACAACAACATCATGGCCCTGTACCTGAAAACCAAGGGGGATTTCATCCTGGTGGGAGACCTCATGCGCTCCGTGCTGCTCCTGGCCTACAAACCCATGGAAGGGAATTTTGAGGAGGTACGGGAGTGGCGCCGGGAATCCGTTCCGACAGCTCTGGGCACAGGGAGCGGTGTTGGAGGGGATCAAAGCAGGAGTTTGGCTTGACTGGATGAGGTTTGACACGGATCCCCGTGGTTTCTGGAGGGATGGATCTCTCAGTTTCCAGGGAACTGGCTGTGGGAAGAGCAGCTGGTGCCTGGTGGGTGGGAGGTGCCATCTGGGATTCCTGGTGTCCACTTGGAATGGGGGTTTAAATTGCTGGAGTGGCTCTGGCACGGGCTGCTCCATGCTTTCCCAGGATGTTATCCAAGTGTCACTTGGAGCAGGACCATCTCCAGGAGTGCCTTTCCTGCTCAGCTGCTTCCTGGAGCAGAGAGGGACAGGCTGGATCCCACCTCGCTCCTGAATGTTGGTGTTGGGTGGGATGAG
Organism: Ifrita kowaldi; assembly: GCA_013398055.1. Classification (NCBI taxonomy): domain Eukaryota; kingdom Metazoa; phylum Chordata; class Aves; order Passeriformes; family Cinclosomatidae; genus Ifrita; species Ifrita kowaldi. The sequence goes on from VZRS01008833.1 coordinate 9,336, forward strand.
CATGCAGGATCCCAGGCCAGGCCACCTGGACACAGCGTGTTCCCTCTTGGCCCCTTCCAGATTGCCCGGGATTTCAATCCAAACTGGATGAGTGCCGTGGAAATCCTGGATGATGATAATTTCTTGGGAGCAGAGAACGCTTTCAATCTGTTCGTGTGCCAGAAGGACAGGTGAGCTGGATGGGATGGGGATGGGGATGGGATGGGGTGATGGGATCTTGAGGAAAACTGGAGGAGCATTCCCAGCTCTTGGGAGCAGGGGAGAGCTTTGGGACTGAGCAGAGTGTTTGGGATTCCAGCGCGGCCACGACGGACGAGGAGCGGCAGCACCTGCAGGAAGTGGGATTATCCCACCTGGGAGAGTTCGTTAATGTCTTCTGCCACGGATCCCTGGTCATGCAGAACCTGGGAGAGACTTCCACGCCCACCCAGGGATCCGTGCTCTTCGGCACCGTCAATGGAATGATCGGTAAGGAGCCGGGCCTGAGGACTCCCTGCGGAATCTTGGAATGCTTTGGGTTGGAAAGCTCATCCAGCTCCACCCGCTGCTGCATTCCGAGCCCCATGTCCGTTATTCCCATGGTGCAGGCTTGGTGACATCCCTGTCGGAAAGCTGGTACAACCTGCTCTTGGACATGCAGAACAGGCTCAACAAAGTCATCAAGAGTGTGGGGAAGATTGAGCATTCCTTATATCCTTTGGCATTCCAGTCAGGAGCCAGCGCCGGGTGGGGTTTTCCAGCTGGAGAGGGTGGGAGCGGGTTTGCTGGTGCCCTCGGAAATCATGAAATTAAGGTTGGGAGAGCCCTCTGAGAGCACAGAGTCCAGCCATTAACCACGTCCACGGCCGGTGTTATTTCGTGTGGATTTGGCTCCTTGACGGCGGCACCTGGAGATCATTCCACACCGAACGGAAGACAGAACCGGCCACGGGATTCATCGACGGGGACCTGATCGAGAGTTTCCTGGACATCAGCAGGCCCAAGATGCAGGAAGTGGTGGCAAACTTGCAGGTGAGCTCGGGAATGTGGCCTTGGATCCTTCAAGGACCTTGCACAGGAATCCAGGCTCGGTAAATCGTGGAATTGTAGAGCTATGGAATGGTTTGGGTGTGAAGGGACTTAAAGGCGCCTCCCACTAGACCAGGTTGCTCCAAGCCTCATCTAGCCTGGCCTGGAGCATTTCCAGGGATGAGGAAGCCACAGCCTCTCTGGGAAATGCTAAATCCGCACCTTCCAGAATGATCTGGGAATGTTTTTTGGCACTTGCTCATGTCTCCAATGCCTTTTCCTCCCTGCGCAGATCGACGATGGAAGCGGGATGAAGAGGGAAGCCACCGTGGACGACCTGATAAAGATCGTAGAGGAGCTGACCCGGATCCATTAGCAGGATTCGGGATCATTCCCTACCCCTTCCCTCCTCATGGAGCAAGGGAATCCTTCCCCAGCTGTGCCCAACACCGGCGGCAGTGGCCGGAGGGGGATGGAATCTCACAGGGGGAGCAGCTTGTTAGGAATTTGGAGGGGTGTCAGTCATCTTCTGCTGGGATTCATGGATTCTGCGGACTTGGCTGTGCCCAGAGCTGTCCCTTTCCTTGGGTGGTCCACCGGGATCTGATGCCCTCGCCTCAATTCCCTTTTCCCTGGTGTCCTTAGATATTTTATTACTTTTTTTGGCTTTTGGTTTCGCTTTTGATCCTGGTTTTTTTTTTTTTTTTGATTCCTTGTGGTTTTTTGGAAGAGGAATCAAAGCTGGAGGAGCAGCCGAGGCTGGAGCCGAGTGGGATAACTCTGTCTCCATAGGATCCATGCCTTGCTCAGGGAGGGAAGTTCTGGGAAGTTCAAGCTGTTGCTGATTTCGGAGTTTTACCAAATAAAGTAGTCCAAGGGGAAAAATCCGTGTCCGTGGTTCTGGGATCTTGGTGACACCTGTTTTCCAAGTGCATTTCCCTGGCTTTTCTTGGATTTGTAGGAAATTTTAGTTCCTTGCCCGGTTGCCAGTGGTGCTGTGAGTACCTGGAGAGGCAGATTTTAACAGAATTTTTTGGTAAAGCTGAATTTTCCAGCCTCTGGCTGCTCATGTTCTCCTGGTCTCCCACCTCCTTCACATCTCTCATGGAATTTGGGGGTTATCCTGGACCTTTCCATGCTCTCTGCAGCCTGGATCTCCCCTGTAACCCCTGGTTAAGTGCCCCCCAAATCCCATTCCGTGCAGGTTTTTTCCCAAATCCTTCCCTCCAGAGACAGCTGGTGCTGGAAGCATCCCTGGCTCCCGCTTCCATCCCGGATTCTCCAAGGAGGCCGCAGGGAGAAGGCTATATTTGGACATCTCTTCCCAGAGCTGGGGGAGCAGGGAGTGACCTTGGACTCTGCTCCTGCTTTTATTACCTTGGGCTCTGTTTACCTGCCTGGAGCAGCCTGTTCCCAAAATTTGGGAGGCCCGGGGAGCGGCACAGCCTGGATCCTGGAAGCGCTCTCCTTTTCCCACCAACACTGGGGGTGCTGGTGCCAGTGCAATGTTGGCACCCTGCATTTTTTGGGATAAAAGTGCTGCTGGCCAGGGCTGGACCATTGTTTATCCACTGCTACTGGTCATGGAACTGCCTCCCAGGGATTTGGGATCACATTCCCTTAGGACAAGAGCTTCCCATGGCTGCACCGGGGTTCCTAAAAAACTGGCGTGACCCCGCCCCCCCCCCCCAATGTGGCTTTCATTGGGAAGGGGGCTGTGTCTTGCCTGGGTGATCCCAGCCCTTGGGAAGGATTTTGTGGGGAGAAATCCCTGCTGGATTGGCAATTTTGGAGGCAGCAGCGCCCTTTGCTCCACAGGATCAATCATTTACCTGCCTCCGACCTTCGTTTCATTCCCTGCCCTGGGATGGGGGCGCGGGGCCGGGGGGCATCTGGGGGTCACCAGAGCGGGGTGTCCCGCAGCATCCCTCTCCCTCCTGGATGCATCCCACCATCCCGGCTCCGCTCGGCCCCTTTCTCCGCCGCGTGGGTCCCCGTGCACGGCTGGGAAGGCGGCCCAGCGCCTCCAGGAGAAGGAGGAGGAGGAGGAGGAGGAGGGGGGGGGAGGGGCCATGCCGGAGCTTTGCCAGATGTGGGAAAGGAGAGAAGGGGGGATGCCTTTCCCGCTGTTTCCCAAGCCTTGGGGGGACCCCCTTTCCCGGCCCGCAGCCAGGGCAGGAATGGCCAGGATGCCACCACTCGCCCCAGCTGAACGGGACAACCTTGGGGTGACACCAGACCCCCCGTGTGGGTTTGGGGGGGAAGGAGGGTGGGTGGGTGCCGCCGGCGACCCCCCCGCTCTCGCCCCCCTCCAATCCCGCATTGTTCCCGGCTCGGCGGGAGGAGGAGGAGCAGGGCCAAGGGCCAGCGGGAAGGCAGGCGGGAAGGCGGGCGCCGGGACGTGCTGGAGCCGCCTGTCATGTTGGTGGAGCTGCTCTTCCAGGCTGCCTGTGTGTCCCTGTTCCTCTCCAGCGGCCAGGGCAGGGTGTACCCCGCGAGGAAGAAGCCGGCCAGCTTTGCCGTGGAGAGGTAGCTGGATCCCCCCCTTTTCCTTCTCCCTCTTCCAGCTACACCTGGGATGGGCAGCGTGCCGAGCTCCGGCTATCCCTGCCTCCAGCTGCAGGGGAGTTGGCCGGAGGGGTCCCAGCCGGAGGGGCTGGCACCCCGCAATTCCCTCCTTCTTCCCAGGTCCAGGGCAGCATGACCCTGCTCCTTGCATCCCTGTCCCGCTCCCCACATCCCTGTCCCGCTCCCCGTGTCCCTGCCCTGCTCTCCGTATCCCTGTCCAGCCGGGGGACGTTTCTCCCTTCACCACGTGCTGGGATGTTCGGGATGGCTGGGAAGTGGTTGTTCCCTCTCTGTCCCACCGTATCCTACCTTCCTCTGATCCGTGCCAGGCTCTGCTTCCCGGTACACGGGCTCGTCCTGGCTGCTCCGGTTGTCCCCTTGTCCTCGCATTCGTGGGACCTTTGCTCCATGCAGGGGGCTAAGGACAGGGTGGCCTCAAGCTCTGGTGTCCCACAGGCGCCGCGTGGGGCCCCACGTCTGCTTCCCAGGCTCCGGCAGCGGATGTTGTCCCGGCTGGATGCTGTCCCCGGGCAGCGGGAAGTGCACCCTGCGTGAGTACAGGGATCTGGGGGGCCGCTGGAGGTCCTGTTCCCATTCCCAAAGCTCCTGTTCCCATTCCCACAGCGCTCTGCTCCTTCGGCTGCGGTGGCGGTTCCTGCATCGCTCCCAACCTTTGCGTGTGCCCAGATGGAGAGCAGGGAATCACCTGCCCAGGTACCTGGAGGAGCGGCTATGCTGGGTGCCCTTCCCTGGCCATGCCACGAATCCCAAGGGATGGAGATGGCCATGAACCCATGGGCACCATGCCCAACCCTCTTCCCTCTCCATGCCACAACTCCCAGCGGATGGAGGTGACCATGGCTCTTTGTCACCTCTCCCCGGCACTGTCCCCATCCATGGTGGGTCCATGGAGTGGGGTGGGAAGCGGGGCTGGCCCGGGTGCCCTGTGGACGCCGCATCCATGTTCCAGAGCCACCGGGAACGTGCGGGGAATACGGCTGCGACCTGTCCTGTAACCACGGTGGCTGCCAGGAGGTCGCCCGCGTGTGTCCCGTTGGCTTCTCCATGGCCGAGACGGCCAACGGCGTCCGCTGCACTGGTGAGCGGGAGCGGGATATTCCAACGGGAACAGGCATCCCGGTGGTGTCCGCACCCCAAATCTGGCCATTCCCTGTGTACCCCCAGACATCGATGAGTGCCGGAGCGCGGCCTGCGAGGGGACGTGCGTGAACACGGAGGGTGGATTCACCTGCGAGTGCGGAGGCGGCCGGGAGCTCTCTGCCGACCGCCGCAGCTGCCGGGGTGCGCGGGGGCCTGGGGGGGCGGCCGGGGCTCCCAAGGGATCCTGACCCTCATCCCAACCCCCAGACACGGATGAATGCCAGGCCACGCCGTGCCAGCACCGCTGCGAGAACAGCGTGGGCAGCTACCGCTGCTCCTGCCGGCCCGGATACCACCTCCATGGGAACCGGCATTCTTGTGTGGGTGAGCACCGGGATGGGGCCCTTCCCATCAGTCCCGGGGGATGGAGGTGGCCCTGAACCCTTGAGCACTGTGCCAGACCCCCTTCCCTCTCCATGCCATGAATCCCAAGGGATTCAGGTGGCCACCGAGCCCCTGCATGTGTGAGCACCATGCTTAACCCTCATCTCTCTCCATACCATGAATCCCAAGGGATGCAGGAGGCTGTGATCCTGTGGGCACATGCCAGACCCTCATCCCTCTCCATGCCATGAATCCCAAGAGATGCAGGTGGCCCTGAGCCTGTGGGTGCTCTGCCAGACCCCTTTCCCTTGCCAAGGCACAAATCCCAAGGGATGCAGGTGTCCATCAGCCCATGACCACAGTGCTGCCACCTCATCCTCATCCCTGCGTGGGCCATGCCGAGGGCCCATCCCAGTGCTCCAGGCTGTTTCCCGGGCCAAATCCCGGGGTGCAGCAGCTCCTGCCACATTCCCTTATCCCGCAGATGTGGACGAGTGCCGGCGGCCTGGCGCGCGCCGCTCCTGCCAGCACAGCTGCCACAACATTCCCGGCAGCTTCCGCTGCTCCTGCCGCCCCGGATACCGGCTCAGCGTGGACAGGGTGTCCTGCGAAGGTATCCCTGTCCTTCTCCAGCCTGGGGGAGCAGGGTGAGATGCTCCCATCTCCCTGCATGCCCCAAATGATGTCTCTTCCTTCACTGATTTCCTTCCTAGGGTACCCCAAATCTATCCTGGCTCCGTCGCCCATCCTGCAATCCCTGCAGCATCCACCCACTCTTGTCCTGCTCCCTCCCAGCTCCCACCTGCTCCCAAGGGGCTCCCCCTCTCCCCACCTCCCTGTGGCAGCTCCCGGTACCCAGTTCCCTCCCTCCTCCCCATCCCTGTCCCCTGAGCCGTTCCCGCATGCCATGGGAGCCCCCGGCACCTCCATCCCACCATTCCCTCGTTGTTGGCACCGGGGAATCCCTCGGGAGCCCGGCGCTCGCTGGACAGAGCCGGGGTGCCAGAGCTGCACCTGCCAGGTGAGCATCCCGTCCTCCCACCCCTTCCCATGGCACCATCCCAATCTGGGATGAGCTATCGTGTATCCTGGCAGGGGGGACGAGTCCTCTGTGATGCTGTGAGCTGCTCTGTTCCCTGCTCCCACCCGCTTCCCACTCCGGCTGGGGGCTGCTGCCCCACCTGCACGGGTGAGTCCCGACCCCCCTGATCCCCCCAACTCCCAGGATGGCCCCCCTGAATTCCCAGGGGACGCCTCTGACCCCCATGGCTCGCAGGGTGCCTGCACGAGGGGGTGGCCAGGGCCGAGGGCGATGTTTTCTCCCCATCCGATGGGAATTGCACCGTCTGTGTCTGCTTGGTGAGCTGGATTGGGATGGGAGAATCCCCCCTCATCCCTGGGGAACTCCCAGCCTTGGGGACCCTCATCCCTGGGGACCCTCATTGCCCCACATCATGGCACAGCCATGGATTGGGATGCTCTGGAGGGGATGACACCCTCCCATCATCCTTCCATGGGGAATCAGGATCCTGTTTCCCAGCCCCACACTCCCCTCCACAGGCCGGGAATGTCTCCTGCCTCTCCCCAGAATGCCCCCCAGGATCCTGCCCCAGCCCCTCTCCAGCTGACTGCTGCTCCTGCACTCCAGGTGATCCCAGGACCCCCAGTCTGGGGGTGTGAGGATCCCCAGCCTGGGCTGGGGGTTAGGGAAGAGCTGTGCTTGGCACTCCAGCCCCACTGCTTCCCCTTTTCCCAGAAAAGTGCAATTTCTGGGGACGCACGTACGCGCACGGAGCCCGGTTCAGCCTGGATGGGGACGACTGCACCACCTGTGTCTGCCAGGTAGGTCCCGGATGTCCCCAGGGATAAGGATCCCCAGGGATGCTCCAGTCCTTCCCTGCACCTGCTGGGGGATCCCGCCTTTGCTCAGGGCCGCCAGTGGGGACAGCAGGTGACCCATTCCCGTGTTCCCAGGGAGGAGAGGTGGAATGTTCCTTCACTCCCTGCCCCATGCTGGATTGTCCCCAGCACCAGCAGCACCTGGGTCCCGGGCAGTGCTGCTCCACCTGCCGGGACCCTCCGGCCCCTGCCGGTGAGTTGGGATGAGGGACACAGCTGGGAATGGGCAGGGAGGGACATAGAGAGGGATGAGGGGGAAAAGCTGGGGGAAAGGGAAATGGCATGGCATGGGAACAACACCTAGGGGAGAGGATGTGGGGGACACGTGGGGATGGGGGAGTGGGATGTTGGGATATTTGGGGATGGGATGTGGTGAAGGGCAGGATGGGATGAGGGGGGACACAGGTCAGGTGGGATGTGGGAATATTTGATGATGGGAAGGGTTCGAGATGGGGAATACCTAGGAATGGGGAGGCTGGAATATCGGGAACCCCCAGGGACTGGAAGGGCAGGTTTTACGGGACAGCTGGAAACAGGGATCCTACCCAGGTTGCTTCCTGGATGACAACGGCGTGGAGTTTCCCGTCGGACAGATCTGGTCTCCAGGCGATCCCTGTGAGTTATGCATCTGCCAGGTGAATGAGAACCTGCTCTGCTTCATTCCCTCTTCCCTATCCCTGCCCCAGCGCACGGCTCCTGCCCCATTCCCACCCTCAGGATGCCCGTGGCCTGGCGGGCCCCAAATCCCCCAAATCCGGCGGGTTTGGGAATGCCGAGGTGTCTGTCAGGGTGTTCCCGCCTGCAGGCAGACGGCTCCGTGAGCTGCCAGCGCACAGATTGTGTGGAGACCTGTCCTTATCCCATCCGCATTCCCGGGCAGTGCTGTCCCGACTGCTCCGCAGGTGAGGGCGCGCCCGGAATTCCGGCATTCTGAGCCGCCCGGGGACCGCCTGAGCCCCTCTCCCCGCAGGCTGCACCTACATGGGGAGGATCTTTTCCAACAACGAGACCTTCCCGTCAGCGCTGGATCCCTGCCTGAGCTGCATCTGCCTGGTGAGGGCTGGGCCGGGCATTCCCAGAGGATTGGCGGCTCCCGCCCCGTGGGCTGAAGGCCGATTTTTGGCTCCGTTGCAGGGAAAAGCTCCGGGGCCACTCCGGGGTTCCTAACGCCCGGCCCTCGGGGGTCTCTCCCGTCTCTCGCAGCTGGGCTCGGTGGCCTGCTCGCCTCTGGAATGTGCCATTGTGTGCTCCTACCCCTTCCACCCCGAGGGTTGGTGCTGCCCCATCTGTGAGGGTACGAGCTCGGGGGGGTCCTCAAAATCCTCCTGAACTGCCCAAAATCCCCCTCGAACTCCCCAAAAACCCCCTCTGGACCTCGGTCCCCCCAGACTGCAACTACCAGGGCAGGAAGGTGGAGAACGGCCAGAGCTTCATTCCCGAGGGACAGCCCTGTACCCGCTGCACATGCCAGGTGAGAGCCCCCGCCCATTCCCATGGGATGCCCGCATCCACAGAACGCCTGTGCCATTGGATCCCCGGAAAGGCTGGCAGGGCTGGCTCATCCCTGCTTTCCCAGCTTGGAGAGGTGAGCTGTGAGGAGAGGCCATGCCCCCGCTCCTGCTCCGAGCCCCCCACGCTGCCCGTGGGCTGCTGCCCATCCTGCCCAGGTAATGGGATCCCCAGATCCATCCCCAGGCACTTGGATGTGCCCCCTCTGGACTGGGGGTCCTGGGAAAGAGGTGTGTGCTGACCAAAATCCTCCCTCTGTCAGCCACAGGCATCCAGCTCCTGCTGCAGGGTGGTGACCTGTCCCCATCCTCATCCCCATCTTCATCCCCATCCTCATCCCCATCCTCTTCCCCATCCTCTTCCCCATCCTCATCCCAGTCCCCAGTCCCTGAAGATTCACCCCCTGGCACCCCTCACCCCCCCCG
>VZRS01008833.1:18313-29442 GCA_013398055.1 Ifrita kowaldi
CCGCCTGGCCCAGCTCCTGCTTCCCACCACAGTCCCCCTCAGCCCCTCTCCAGGGATTTGGGATGCCAGGAAGCCCCCTCCGACCACTCCGAGTCCCTCCGGATCCCCCTCAGCACCTGCTGTGCCTCCCGACCCCCTCTGGGAGGCCACAGCCCACCCCGATCCCACGGGCAGCCCTGAGGCTCAGGGATCCCCTGGGAATGAGGATCCCTCTGCAGTGCCATCGGACAGCCCCAGGTTCCAGGTGCCAGGTGTGCCTGGAATGCCATGAGGAGGAGGAGGAGGATGAGGAGGATGAAGGGAAGGAGGAAAAGGGGGTCTGCAGGACCAGCAGGCCTGGCCCTGAGGAGGGGGCAACTGTCCCCCTGCCACCAATAAAGTCACTCTGGTATTTATTCCCTGTCCCTTCATCCCTGCCAGCACGCGGAGCCCTGGGGCTTGTCCTCTGGGAATTTTGGGATGAGTGGCTTTCTAGGATGATGAGGGCAGTGCTGGAGGTGTTCAGCCCACTCACACTGAGTTTAGGGACAGGAGGGACGTGTCCTGCCCCAGGTCCCCAAGGCTGGGAGCTCCCCAGGGATGAGCACAGCCACATCCAGCCTCCCATCCTGGGGGCACAGGGACATCCTCGGTGGGTGCAGCTGAGGGTAGCACCAGGAACACGCCACATTCCCAGGGATGTGGTGGCCTTTCCCAGAGAGACACGGCACAGGGGGGCTTCTCCACACCTTTATTGTCCTCGGTGGTGGCAGGAGCGCCGGGAAAGCGACAAGCCCTGCCAGCCACCGAGTTGGGAACACCAGGGACTCCCATCCCAGCTCAGGGCAGCCGGGACAACCCCACCTTGTTGTTGGCCCTGTCGAAGATGACGTAATATTCCCGGATAAAGACATCCCCCAGGATCCAGAGCTCGCCCTCCTCCGTGGGCACATCCATGCCTTGCAATCCCAGGGTGCAGTACCCATTACTCTGTTCCAAGGACACGGAATGGGGTGGTCACCAGGTGTTGGATACCTCCCTGTATCCCCACAGACCCATTCCCAGCAGGATGCTCACCCTTAACACGTAGGCTCTAGACGGCACCGGGAATTCTTTGCCATGGATGTGGAAGATGAGGTCGGGAAGGTTCCTGGCGGCCTCACAGCTGATCTGAGGAGGACACGGGGCGGGGGTGGTCAGTGGCCATTCCAGCTGGGATAAAATTCCTAGGGAGCATCCCGAGGCCTCACCTCACCACTGGAGCTGGCGCCGAGGCGGCTCAGGAGGCTTTGGAGGGCCCGGATAGGAACAGCTAACAGCGTGGTTCCCGTATCCACGATGGCCTGGCAGCCCGAGGAACAGGCCACTGGAGCCCCGCTGATGGAGACGCTGGGAAGAGGGATGCAGGGTGAGCCTGGACTCCCCAAAACACCAGCTGGAGGGCAGGGAATAGCGGAAATACCTCTCCATGGTGATCTGCCAGTAGGTTTCGGCGGAGAGCGGGATCCAGGAGATGCCTTGGGTGGTGTAGTAGGGATCAATGGCACCGAAGAGGACAAAGCTCCCACCTTGGCTGTCCCTGGAAAGGGGGATCCATCCGGGGTGGTTCCCATCCTGCCCCCATTCCCATTGGAAAAGGGGGCCAGTGTGAGGGAAAAGGGAGAAATCCTCAGCAGCTCCAGCCGGGATTTACCTGCTCAGGTAGACAGAGAAAAGATGCCTATCCACGAGGTTTTCCATCATCATGTTGTCGAAGACGGGGGTGGCTCCGGAGGAGGCGATGCTAGGGAATGCCAATCCCAAGATGCCGTCGAAGGGGGTGTAGTAGAAGAAATCCCCCGGCTCCGTCTCAGCCAGCCCAAAAATCTGGTTGCGGACGTCGATCCCGGCAACCTGGGAGAAGGGAGACAGGTGCGGATTGGGCACGATCCCATGGGATCCCACGGGATGAGGGGGCTGGAGAGCGTGGCCGTACATTGACGGTGTCGTATCCCAGGACTCCGGTCATGCTTCCTGTGCCGTAGGCAATGAACAGGGTGTCGTTGGTGCTGAGGAACGTGGAGGATTCCGCGGGATTGAAGCGGTTGTGATTGCCTAAGGAGGTGGGAAGGAGGGGGATTGCCTGATGTCCCTTGGGGAAGACTGGGCAGAGCCATCCAGGGCTCCCAAAGGACACATTCCAGCCTTATTGCAGACACCTACTGCAGGCTGGGCTGGAGCAGAAGACCGAGGGAACCCAGAGGTTGGAGGAGCCGGTGTCAAAGACCACGGTGAATTCCTGGGGTGGGGTCCCAATGGAGATGGTGCCAAAGTACTCATCCTGTTGGAATGAGGTTGGGAAGGGGTCAGTGGGATTGGGAAGGGGAAAGGAGAATGGATAAGGGGCCAATGGGATGAGTTAAAGGGATGGGGAAGGGACCGGTGGGATGGATAACGGGCCAGTGGGATGGCAAGGGAACCGGTGGCCCCCCATGCTCCCTGATCCCAGTCCCCAATCCCAGCCTCTCACATCCATGTAGTTCTCCAGGGGCTCCACGGCGATGCCCGGGAAATACTTGGCAGCCAGATTGTAGGGATGCTGCTCCAGGTAACTCTCCAGCAATCCCTGCTCCTGCAGCCTCTGCCGCAGCGACTTCATCCTCCTCAGCGGCACCCTGCGGACAGGGACTGGGATGTGTCACTGGGATCATCCCACATCCCTGTTTTGGGGACCCCCCCGGGGCTCACCTGGTCTGGAAGCCCTGGGCCAGGCCCACCAGAGCGAGGAGCAGGAGCAACTTCATGGTGGGAGCTCACGGAAAATGCGCCTCCGATCCCGGCCCCCCTCCTTATATCCCAGCTCCGGTGTTTGGCCGGAGGCCCCGATAAGAAAGGCAAACTGCTTCTGGGATGGTTATCAAAACGTCCTTAAGGAAGGCGGGGGGGAATGTCAAGCCGGGGGATCCCTGTATTCCTGGGGGGAATTCAGGCCACGGGGATGTTGAGATGGGCGGGAAGCACTCCCGGTTATTCTGTGGGAGCTGGTGGGAATGCAGGGTTGTTTGTCCCCTGAGCTCTCTTAATTCCTGGCTGGAGGGTTTGAGCCGGATGCTTCCAGGAATGGGGCAGCCACACCTTTCCTGGGAAATCCATTCCCAGAAATGCCTCGCCACCCTTACAGGGAAAAATTCCGTCCCAATATCCCATCTAACCCTGTCCTCTGGCAGTGGGAAGCCATTCCCCCTTGTCCTGTCACTCCAGGTCCTTTTCCAAAGGCCCTCTCCTGGAGCTCCTTAAGGCACTGGAAGAGGCTCCAAGGTCTCTCCAGATCCTTCTCTTGCCAAGGCTCCATGAAGGATTTTCAGGCTGCCAGGTCCAGATTTTCCATTCTGGGAATCAGCCAAGAATTCCTCCTTTCCAGCCCCCTACAACACATCCCATCCCACTTTTCTTCCTCAGGGACAATCCGGTGCTCCATCCCTTTTCTCCCGACATCCCCCATCCAGGTTCTTCTTCATTTCACTCTCCCAGTGCAACCTAGCATCGTATCCTCGGATTCTTCTACCATTCCCAGCTGGGATGGGGCTGGTTCCAAGGGAGGAATGCCAGCTCCAGCCTTAGGGAGCCTTTGATCTCCTCCAGGACAAGGTGACCGTTCCAGGAGCCACGGATCCAGCACGTGGTGCCATGACCGGAGCCAAGGTGCCCAATCCTGCTCCGGTGACCTTCATCCAGAGGCATCTGCAGCTCAGCCTTCCCCCCAGCTCGTCCCCGTTTTCCCCCAGTTCAGGGATTTTGGATGTGGGAATGGAGTGACAGGACAAGAGGGAATGGCTCCAAACTGGGAAATGGAATATTGGGAAGAAACTCTTCCCTGTGAGGGCGGTGAGGCCCTGGAATGGATTTTCCAGAGAAGCTCTGGCTGCCACTTCCCTGGAAGTGTCCACAGCCAGACTGGGGAAACCAACCTGGAATATGAACCTGTGGATTCTGGAGCTGCCAGGTTTTCCTTCTTTTTTCGGCCAAAATAGTAGAGAAAACAAAATTAAGACGTTTTCCCAGAGTTGTTTATCCGCTGAATTCCCAGAAGTGCCATCCCCAGGGATCAGGATTCCTGGTTTTTTCAATGGAAAAAAACCCCATTTGCCCAATTATGGGAAGTTTTAGGAGAAGCTTATTGTGCTGCTGGTAAATCCCACCAAATCAGAACAATGGATTCAACAGGGATGGATTTTTGGATGCATGACATCCACAGAAGGAAGAAGCTGTGGAATTCCAGACTGGAAAAAAAAAAATGGGAATTGCTATTTAGCACTAATTAAATCCAGAATAAAAACTGGGAGGATGGAAAAATAACCCCTTTTAGGGCATGAAATGGCTTCCTCCGAGAGAAATCCTGGATTTTCCCAACCTTGGTGGGGAAATGGAGGGAATGAGATGCTGGATCCTGGAATAATCCATCCCGGTGCTGGGAGCCCTTTGGATGGGAGCAGGTGGCCCTTCTGCCACAGCTTTCCTTGGCACCAGAGGGCACCAAAGCATGGGGAGATCCCAAAAACCCCCAGCTGGAAAGGTGGATTTGGAAGCTTTTCCTCCTGGCTGACGCAGCTGGGGCTGGCTGAGGATTCCCAGGCAATAAAACCCTCCCAAAATTTCGGCTTTTACCGGGAAAATTCAGATTTTTAACATTATTTTGATGTGGAAACACTCCTTGGGATGAATTTAACTTCTGTGGGAATCACCCTCTGGATCAAACAGGGATTTTCAGGCTTTCAGGACATCAAAACTTGCTCTGACAAAACTCCCTTAATTTTATCTCTGCAGCCTCCTCCCNTAAGGAAGTCAACTTTTCCAGGCCCTGTTCCCAGTTTTTCTTGTCCCTTCCCTAAAGGCTTTTATCACCCGGGTGCTTTATCAGAGCTGTCAGATGAAAGGAGGGAAATCTGACGCTCCCGAGGTGTCAGATTTCCGGGATTGGATTAAAAAAATATTTAATTAACTTATCAAGGAAGGCCAGGGATGTTGGCTGATCCATGTGGGAATGGAACTCCGCAGAATGGGACCTCGGGGTGCTCAGGTCACCTTTCCCTACCTGCTGTGGGTGGTTTTGGCTGGGATTAAGACGCCATCCAAGGGAAAAAAACATGTGAAACCATCTTTTGTGGAAATTAAGAATGTTAATAAGCAGATAATGGGAATATCCTTCCAAAACCACCTGTTTATCCCAAATTTATTTCTGGAGAACACTTTTAAATGGGTATTTTTCTATTTCTTCCATGCAAACCCAAACACAACTTCCTCCTCTCCTGAAACCTCATGCTTTGATAGAAAATGTTAATTAAACATTTTCCAGCTTTTCCAGGTCTGTGGAAACTGCTCCAAAACAAGCCTGGAAAACATTTTTTTTTCCCTTTGGAAAGCCAAGTCCCTTTTCTTTCCCACAGCACTGGGGGCTTGACCTGGTTATCAGCCACGCTGGGAACAAACTGTCCTTGATTTATCCTGAATTATTTGGGATCACATGACTCCCGTTTGTTACACAACGGCTCTCAGGTGACGGGATCAGAGGTGCCTTTCCCAGATCCCAGCACTTCTGGAACAGCTGGGTGACCTTGGCTGGCCTTCCATAGCCTCCTGAAGGAGCAGAAATCATGGAGCTCTTCCCCTGCCTCAGCCTTGATTGGGTTTTGGGAACGCGGGGTTACGGCCAGAAAAGAGGAGCATTTTCCAAGCTTACTTTGGAAAAGTCGGATTTGTGGAGTGGGTGATGGGACTGGAGCTTTGTCCGGAATATTCCTGTTTCATGAGAGGAGCAACTAACCAGGTATTCCACAGGAATTTGCTTTGATCTCCTGGATCCAGCTGAAAGAACCCGACATTTTATGGTTTTTTCGATGTTGCCACGGTCTCTATGTCCTTCCTAAACCACTTCCAACCTGGCCTTGGACACTTCCAAGTATGGGGAAACCGCAGCTTCCCTGGGCAACTTGCTTTGCCACCCTCACAAGGAAGGATTAATTCCCAATATCCAACTTAAACCCGCGCTGTGTCCCTGTCGAGCCTTTCCCGCTTTCCCTACCGCTCCACGCCCTCCTCCAAAACCCCTCTCCAGCTCTCCCGGAGCCCCTTGCACCCCGAAAACACGAAGGATATAATTCCTAGAGCAGCTACAGCTCGGGGAGAGCCTCGCGGGTAGCCAAAGAGCGATTATTGATTAAAAAATTCCCTTAAATTGATCCCTGCTCCCGCCCCCCTCAACATGGCGGCGCTGGGCGGAACCACCACCCTCACGCCCTGGGGGGGGAGGGGCCCGGTCCTCCCGCCCCACCCCGCCATGCCCCCGCCCACTTCCGGTTTGTGCCGGAAGCCGGAAGCGGCGGCGGGCGGAGGGTTCCGGTGGCGCCTCGGTGAGTCCCGGAGAGGGTCGGGAATGGGAATAACGGGAATAACGGCGGGATAACGGGGATAATGGCGCTGCACCCCCGCAGGTGCGCAGCCCTTCGCGTCCACCTTCCTGAGCGCCTGTGGATGCTTCCCAGAGCCCACCCCGAGCTTTCCCACTCGCACCATTCCCGCTTTTTCCTCTCAAACTCCATGAAATCTAGCTAATAACCCCCCCTAAAGAACCAAATCGGAGTGATTTCTGCCCCACACCTGCCTTGCGGGACTTCATTCCCAGTTTTTCCCTCGGACAGGTTTATCTGGATCGTGGATTGGGCAACCCCCGAGCCTCAGCGTGGCTGTTGCGGCATTCCCGGCGTGATATCCTTGGGATGCTCCGCCTGGATGAGAGGTAGAAGAGCTGGGATCGAATAGGACGGAGCAGGTGTGTTGTGTTTCCTTGTTCCTTGGGACATTCCCACGTTATTCCATCCCACCTCTTGGAATTTTCACCAGCCGCGGGATGCTCGCTGAATGTACCCGGCAGCTGGGAATGCGTGGGATAAATCATGGGTACGGCGTAGGAAATCCGTAGTTTCCCCGATCTTTTTGTTACTCCACCGAATTCTGTGGCAGGAGGGTGGAAATTAGGTGATCTTTAAGGTCCTTCCCAACCCTTTGGGCGTGGTGGGATACGGCCAGATCCCGGGTTTTGTGGCAGAATGGGAACCTGTGATGGGACTGGATGGAGTCCAGAATGAGGCGGGCTCTGGAATGGGATGGAGGCATCCAGCTGGAATTCACGAGCCGGGGCCGTGGGTGGGTTTTTCCTTGACAAAACACCCTGGGACACACGGAATTCCATCCAGACAGGCTTGGGAAAAGGGGTAAGAAGTCTTTTCCCAAGCAGAAATTAGTGGGAATGTTGTTTTCCCCTCTCTATTTGCAGAACCCAGCGCAGCTGCTCCGAGGGCTTTAACAAGCCTGGATTTCAGTTGGAAACCTATTCCCAGTTGGATTTGGGAATTTGATTTGCCTCTTTTTCCACATCCCAGGAATCTGGGAGGATGGACACGCTGAGGAACCGGACGGTGGAGGAGCTCCGGGAGCTGCAGGAGGATTCCCAGGAGATCGAGCGCTTGGCTTTGGAATCCCAGGAGGTTCGTGCCGGGAGGTGGCTCCGGGGTGTCCTTGTCCCCTTCCCGCCCTCACCATCCCGAATTCCACAGGTCCAGGAGCTGCAGCTGGAAAGGGAGATGGCCCTGGCTGCCAACCGCAGCTTGGCCGAGCAGAACCTGAAATTCCAGGCGCCACTGGAGACGGGACGCAGCGACCTTTCCAAGAAGTACCAGGAGCTGCAGGAGCTGGCTGGGAGGTGCAGGGAGCAGAAGGAAAAGCTGGGTGAGCTCTGGGATCTTCCCTCAGGAAGGATTCTGCTTCCCGGAAAACCGATATCCCGCTTTTTTCCAGCAGCCGGAGAGATGGAGGATGTTATTCCTCTTGGATTGCCCTCCTTCCACCAGCAGCTCCCAAGCCCGTTCCTGTGGGCTCTCTGCTGGTTTTTCCCTGGTTTCTGTCCCGTGATGGTGATTTTTCCTTGCTTTTTTCCTTTTGCCCCTCGGTTTTCCCAGAGAAATTCTCTGCAGCGCTGCAGCCTCAGACTTTGCTTGACCTCCTCCAGGTGGAAAGCCAGAAGATTGAGGAGGAATCTGAGGTGAGTTTGGGCTTAAATCCATTGGGAATTCCAGTGATTTCATCCTCAAAGACTTGCAGTGACACGCAGTCCCTAAAATCATGGATTACCTTCGGAGTTTGCCGGGTTTTCTCCGAAGAACTGGATCCGTCCTTGCTCGTGTGTGGGTGCTGCTCTTTGGGATGTGGCTGGGAGGGGCCTGAATCGGGATGAGGGAAGAGCAGAGGGATGCGGGGATGAGCCCGAGGCTGTTCCTCTCTTCCAGAAAATGGCTGAGAGATTCCTGGAGGGCGAGGTGCCCCTGGAGACGTTCCTGGAGCAGTTTTCCGGGATGAGGAAGTTATCCCACCTGCGCCGGGTCCGAGTGGAAAAGCTGCAGGAGATTGTGAGGAAGTCAGAGGGATCCCAGGAGCGCGCCAGGGACTCTCAGCCTCCTCTTCCTCCTCCTCCTCCTCCTCCTCCTCCTCCTCACGTTCCCACGGATCCAACAAAACCCTTCCCATCGGGATCTCCGGCCTTCCCTCTGCCCTACAGCCCGGCTCCAACCCTTCCACCCGGCCCCACTGCCCATGGAGCGCTGCCTCCTGCCCCTTTCCCGGGATCTCCAGTCGCCGTGGGACATGTGGCTTCCTCCCAGCCCAGCTCCCAGTCCACTTTTCCCTACCCGCTTCCTCCAGCTCCCAGATACCCGGTGGCATCTGCTGCCGACTCTGCCCCGGGGTATCCCAAATCCACCTCAGGAGGCTCTTCCTGGTCTCCATCCCGGGCCCCGCCGCAGCCCTCGCCCTATCCTGCTCCCCATCCCTCTCCTCCCCCTGCCAGACCGGGATACTCTCCCTACATCCCGCCCGGAGCAGGGAGACCGCAGTGTCCCTACCCCACTCAGCCCCCTCTCCCGAATTTCCCGATCCCAACACAGGCTCCCTATCCCGGGCCTGCCCCAGCCTTTGGATACCCCCCACCTCCGAACCCTCAGCGTCCTTCCTGGCCTGGATACTAATCCAGGATGTCCGGGGAGCATCCTGTGCTGATTCCTCCTCTTTTTGAGGACTGAGGAAGAGGAGGGATCCCAGAGCGCTGCTCCTGGATCCGTCAGTGCGAAGGAATTACACGGGATAAGAGTCGGGCTCCGGAGGTCGGAGCGAGAGGCAGAGCCAGACCGGCAGAAATCCTGAGAGGAGAAACCTCCAGGGAAACCTTGGAGCACCTTCCAGTGCCTAGAGGGGCTCCAAAAGCACTGGAGAAGGACTTGGACAAAGACTTAGAGTGATGGGCTAATGGGGAATGGCTTCACCCCGTCGGAGGGTGGGTTTAGATGGGATTTGAGGAAGGAGTTCTTCCCTGTGACAGTGCTGAGGCCCTGGAATGGATTTCCCAGGGAAGTCATGGCTGCTCCATCCCTGGAAGTGTCCAAGGCCGGGCTGGACAGGGCTTGGAGCAACCTGGGCCAGTGGAAAGGGATTGGAAGTGGCTGATCCTTAAGATCCCTTCCCACCCCAACCATTCCAGGGCTGCCAGTGGGAGTCAGTGATTCCCACCTGGGCCTGGGCAGCCTCCAGTATTCCCGACCTCCCGTGTGGTTTCTCAGGCTCCTCACATCCCCCCTTCTCAGGAAACACTTGGAAACAGAGGGAATGACAAACGATCGAAATGGGATTTGCTTTGCTCAGCACTTTATCCTACAAATCCTGCCTGTATCCCTGTAAGTTATTTATAAGGAACCATTACTAATGGACTAGGACGAGGGATTGGTGGAAGCAATTCCATCCCTGGGATTAATTAGAGTAATAAAACTGGATGAATTAATTGCACTCTGGAGTCATGGCTGCGGTTACTTTGGGAAACAACGGAACATCCGCCTAAGGACTGATCCTTTTATCCCTTCCTGGCATCCACCTTCCTTTGGATCCCATCAGTGAAATCTTTCACCTCCTCCCAGGACCGTCTCCAGCCCTGTTTTTCCTGCTTTTCTTGGGGTTATCTTTGGGATAAAAGCCAGGGGAAAACATGTTTCCCTCTTCCGCTTTTCCCTCCTGACGGGGAGTTTGGAATCACACTGGGATAATGGAAGGAAGAGGATGAGGTGTATTTAGTACAAAACTCTGATTTTATTCTATTTTTTGGTCATTAAATATCTCGGACTTGTTCCCAGTATTCCCACCCTTGCATCCCTCTCCTTTATCCCTCATCCCAACTCTTTATCCTGGTTTGGAGAAGCTGCTGATCCCACTATTCCAAAGGGCTCTTTGCACCCCACCTGCCTCTTAAATTCCTATAAATAGCTTAAAACACCCCCCCCTCCTTTTATCCCACGAGGAGGCTGGGAAGCGCTCCTGGAAGGGCTGTGGAATGCCGGGATACCCCCGCAAAGCTGAGGTGGGAGATGGGACCAGCTCCCTGGGGAAGCAGGGAATCACACCCTGCGGGCAGAGTGCAGGTCGTAGTCGCTGTCCGAGGAGTTATCTGGAGGGTTGGAGCGCCGGCACGCTGCTTCCAGAGCTGCGGAGGACACGGATGCGGCCTGTTGGATGCACTTCCATGGAAAAGGGGTGGGAAGGAGCTGCTTCCAGCACTTACCTGGGTAAGCGGAGAGCTGGGAGCTCTTTGGGGGAGGCTGAGCATAGTCATTGTCCCCTCCGTGGCCCCGAGACCTCGGCGCCGTGCTGGAGCGGTGGAAAGACACTGAGAAAGACAGCAGGATTGGGATTTTGGGGTTGGAACAGCACCTTGGAGGGAACAAACCCACCCCGGGAAGGGGCTGAGCAGGGTCCCTGCTCCAGGCCCAGATCTCCTGGATGAGTTATATCCCAAAAGGAAATGAGATCCAGGGCCCTTGTGCCAGGATCCAGGGGGGAACAGCCTGCCCAGACCCCAAATCCAGCCCCAGGAACTCCAAATCCCATTCCCAGCCCCCCAGGGAGCTGCTCCTCACCCGTCTGGTTGACTCCCGTGGGGCCGATCCACTGGCGCTGCTTCTTCTTGGAGACTGAAAGAGAGGGGGAATTGTCTCTCCAGGGACCTTCCTGCTCCTTCCTCCGGCTGCTTCCCCCCCACCAGCCCCATATGTCACCCCAAATAATCCCCCCCTTCCCAATAA
>VZRS01008833.1:29629-48354 GCA_013398055.1 Ifrita kowaldi
GGACAGGCCTGGGGACAGTGGGACAGGGGGATCTGTCAGGCTGAGCAGCCAAATCCCACCCCCCAAGGAGTTTAGGGAAGCATCCATGGAGCTGCCAGCTCCGAGGTGGCACGTGGGGGTGGCAGAGCAGGAGGAGGAGGAAAAGGAGGATGAGGATCCCAAGGGTGTTCCCTACTTCTCTTCATCAGCTTCCGGTAGGCAGGGGGGCCACAGATCAGGAAAAGGATGAGGAAAAGCAGCAGCGCCAGACAGATGCTCACAACCGTTCCGGCAGATGTCCCAGCAGGAAGCGGCTTTGAATCCTGGCCTGGGAAGAGCATGGATGTCACCGGATGTGCCCAGCTGGAGGTTGGTGCAGGGTGGGAGCACCCATCACCCTGCCAGGATCCTGAATCCCGTGTGGCATCCACCCCCATCCCTGCCCGCTCCAGAGGTGTGGGAATTCCAGCTCCCAGCAGTGCACGGATCACGTAGCTTACACACGACTCTGGTCCGGGAGCAGCTCCGGATATTCCCAAGCTTGGGCTCGCAGAGGTGCAAGGGACCGGCCCCACAGGTGACTCCCATCGAGGGAGGCTCCCGGATTTCCGTGCTGGAAGTGACATTCCCGCAGCCCAGCTCCCGGCAGATCTGCTGGCCACGCTTGGCTCGCTGCTCTGCTCCGGAGTCACACAGATCCTGCCACCGTCCCGTATGGAATACCTGGATGTCCCCTTCACAGGGAGTGGGGCCGGCTGCCAGCCTCCACAGGGCCCGCGGCTGGGAATCTGTGGGAGAGAGGAGCAGATCCATGGGGAGAAGGGTTGGATCCACAGGGAGAGGTCAGACCCACGGCGAGCAGTGAAATCCACAAGGAGAAGAGAGTCAGATCCATGGAGAGGGGTCAGACCCATGGGAAGAAGAGCCAGATCCACAGGGAGAGAGGAGTTGGACCCACAGGCAGATGGCGATGAGATCCACAGGGATACCACTGGCACATGCTCCTCCTTTTCCCAGCACTGGCTCCTGGCACAGGGATGCTCCCAGCATCTCCCCTCGTGCCTTCCAGAGCCAGGCATGGAGGAGCTTTGAACTCTTCCCATGAGAAATGCAGCATGGAAGCTGGCTCTGCCAGCTGCCACAGCCCGTGAAACCCCCCAAATCCCACGGGATTCCAAGCCGGGCCAGATGGAGCCTGCTCCGAGCTTGGCTCTCCGTGCCACGGAGCTGGCACTAAGCTGATCTCCAGGGAAACGCTCATAGGAAAGGACAGGGAGAGGCCTGTGGCAGGGAAGACATCCAGGGCCATGCCCAAGGCAGGGAGATGATGGGAGAAGGGAGATGGAAGGTGCTCAGGGAGCTGCCCACAGCAGGATGCTCACAGCCCGGTCCCTGCCTGTGTTCCCCACTCCCAGCTGGAATTTGGGATGCTGCCATGGCCGCTCTCCCTCCCCGGCTCATCCTCCTCTGCCAGGAACTGAGATTTCCTGTTGTGCCTTCACACCCCGGAGAGGAAGAGCAGGAGTGGGTAGATGGGGCCCATGGGGCGGGCGGGGATGGGGCTGGCTCCCTGCTCCGGCCCCACAAACCCCCTGGGATATCCCACTGGAGCGGGAAATCATGGATGCTGCAGGACCCCTCTCACCTGAGCAGGTGACGAAGGCGGGCGTTTTCCCCCGGGAGCTGGTCCTGTTGAAGCAGTCCAGCAGGGAATGGCTCCCACAGGAGTCCACCACTTCCCACCGCACCGGCAGATGGATCCCGGGATCCGGCTGGCCGTGGCTGTTCCCAGTGGTGCCACAGCGCAATTCCCGGCAGATGAGGGTGGCCAGATGTGGCCAGATGTGCGGGATGCTGGCCACGGCCCCCCACAGCCCCTGCTTGTGCAGCTCCAGGAAGCCGGAGCAGCTGAAATTCCCGTCCACCAGCCGCAGCCTGGGGGGTCCTGCGGAGGGATTGGCGATGGAAGAGGAAGTGTTATGGATCGGGATGGTGTTTTTTCCATGATTTAGCGGGAAGTCCCTGCATTTGAGGCTGTGGATCCCACAGGATGAGGTGCTTACCCGTGGGCTCCAGGGTGGTGGCTGGGGATGCCGGTGGGGGCTTGGGAGTGGTTTTCACTGCCTCTGGAATGAGAAGAGATGGGGCCACGTGGGCGTGGATGATCCCTAGGGATTGAAGTGGCCGGGTTAGGGGTCCAGGCTCACCTCTGCAGGAGACAATGACATGCTGTGTGCAGTTCTCCAGCTCCCACTGGCATCCCAATGGCTCCGGTGGCCTCCAGCACCTGGTGGCCTGCCTGAGAGGCCCCTTCCCACCGGGAATGATGAGCTCCAGGGGCTCAGAGGAGAGGGGGCCACACTCCAGCCGCTGGCAGATCCAATCCAGGTCGTCCACGCTCACACTCTCCCAGCAAATTTGCCTCCATTGGTTTTCCCAGTTAGCCTCCAGTATCCCGGTGCAGCGGCAACCGCCTCTGGTGAGTCTCAGGATGGTCTCTGCAGGAAAACACCGGGAAAACACCATAATCGGGTGCTTTCCTTCCCTTCCCGATGGGTTTTCACCCTGGGAACGATGGAAAAGCCCTTGGTGGGGGTCTTGGGAAGCAGCGTGAGGAATGGGAGCGTGGAGGGATCGGGGGAAGGTGGGGGGCTGAGCTGGGACCCCGTGGCGCCGCTTCCGGATGATGCAACTCCAGCGCCCGCCATGGTCATGGAGCCAGGGCGGCATTCCCGAGGGGCTGCTCCCCAAATTCTCACCTCCAGGGATCCAGGTGGCTCCTCCATGGTCAGGGACGGCTGTGAGAGAGAGCGGAAATGGGGTGTGAATCCTGTGTCCCGCCCTAGGGACCCCTGAGTTTGGGACAGCATCTCCATCGATGGTTGTTTTGGGGAAAAGGGGGATTTTGTGGGAAAACTGGAATGTCTGGGGGGGAGAAAGGCGATTTGCTGCCTCCCCATCCATCTACTGGGGGATCTTTAGGGCTGGGAAAAGATGAGGGGCTTGCTAATTACGGCTAATTAGCCCCACTCCTGGGTGGAATGTTCAGGAATGGCTCCATGTGCACGGAGGGAAGGGCGGGAGCCGGCAGGGAATGAGGATGGCGGGACACCTGGCTGCCCCCAGCACCACTGGCTCCATCTTGGGGACGCTGGGGACCCCCAGAGTGGTGTGGGCAGGGGCCTGGGGGGTCACCAGGGTGCTGCCCACCCCGAGCCCCACACTGTGGCTCACCCAGGGTGCAGCCGTGACTCCACGCAGCCGATCCCGACCGGAGCGGGAAAACCGGGGGAGGGGTTGTGCCACGAGATTCGAGGGCTGCGCAGAGGTCAGGGTGCCTGATACTCACCCCACATTCCCAGCAGGAGGCACAGGATGGGCAGCCGGGTTGCCATGGGCTCCGGTGGCGGGGTGGGGGGCACAGGGGACTCCGGAGGCTCCGCCGCCTCCGCTGCCCAGCCCGGAGCAGGCAAGGGAGGGGGCCCGGGCAGGAACCGGCTGTTTTTCCTCCCTCTGTGGTTTTTTGACGTCACCTCTGGGCCCCGTTTGAAGGCTCCGTTACCTCCCCGGGTCCCGCCAAGCATGAGGGGAAAGGGCTGAGAAACTTGTGGGGTGCAGCCCCCGCCAAATTCTGGGATATCCACATCTCTGGGAAAGGGAGGAGGTGAATATATCCAATGCCAAGGGAGATTTGGGGGTCCCCGAGCCCCCCAGGGCTGCAGAGGAGTTGATGCCCATCCTGGCATCCCCTAAATCCCCGGGAATGGGGTAGGGGAAGGTTTTATCCAGGCACATCCCGGGTTTCTGGCATTCCAGGGACACCCTACACCCCTGCAAGGGCACGTGGGGCACCAGCGGTGCTGGAGCCAGGAAGGGCAGAGGCGTTGATTGATTGTGCCCTAATTGATCGCTCCGAATCCAGGTCAGGCATGCTAATGAGGCAGCTGTTTTCCACTGACCCCGCGGTGTTCCTGCTGGAAGGAGACACGGCTGGAACTTCCCATCCCGTCCTGCTCCACCACTCATGGATGCTCCAGTCCTCAGTCCCGGAGCAGGATCTCAGCCCTTGGGTGCTCCCTGTAGCCACCACTTGTTCCCACCCCGGTTATCCCGGGGGTCCTGCTGATCCCGGTGGGAGCAGGCCCTGTTGGGATATCCCACATGGGGGCCCCGCAGCTGCACCCCCCACCCACTTTGGCTTTGAAAATTCCACGGAAAAGGGGTGCAATTCCCAGGCCTGCTCCTACAGGACTCACTGGAGGGTCCACAAGCCCCAATCCCCCTGAATCAACCTGAAATTTGGGATTCACCCCAAACATCGCAGGATACCTCTAGGAAAGATCCTGTTATCCAGCGGGGTGTGGCCCCCATGGATACGGGGCTCCCTCAGAGCCGTGACTGCCTCTGGAGGCCGTGAGATCCCAGGGATAGGATTTGGGCTCGGATTGAGCATCCGCCTTGCCTCGGGCGCTGCGAGTCAGCTCAGCCTCCTGAGCGTGCCGTGGTGGCAGCTCCAGCAGCTCGGGATGATTGGAATCTCTTCCCGGGGGGGAGTTTGAGGGGCTCTGGGAAGCGCTGACAACGCTGCCTGCCGTGAGGAGCCTTTCAAAAAGCAGGAGCTGCCTTTGGAGCGAGCGGGAAGGGGCTCGGCGGCTGTCGGCACGCTGCCGGGAGGGATCGCGGTGATAGGGAAAAGGGGGATTTTCCAGGCGGGAGCAGCTCGGAGGAACGGTTAGCACTGATGTGGCTGTGTCGGCATGGAGGTGACACCTTGCCTGAGTGGCTACGGGCTGGGTTGTCACCTGGCTCCAAAGGCATCGGTATCCCCAGGGAACTGGTGCCCTGCCGGGAACCAGCACCCTCAGGACACTGCTGCCCCTCTGGACATCGGGATCCCAGCCAGGACATCGACACCCCCTGGACTTTGGGACCCGCCCAGGGCATCAGGACCACCCCCCGCTCCAACTCATCCATCCCCCAGGCCCGTCCGTGCCACAATCCCGGTGTTCCCAACACCATCACCTCCCTTCCCAGCCCCCTCCGGGCACCCCCCGTGCCCGCCCCGTGCCTGCTCCGCTCTCGGCCCTCACCTCGCCCCGTGCCCTTTGTCGGGGTTTTGCTGCTATTTTGGGATTTCCTCCGTTGTTGCGGCTCCTTTGTGCGGGGCCTCTCGCTCGGCAAACAGCTGGAGGATGTGGGGGGGGGCCACATTTTCCACTTGGGGTGCGGCTGAACCCCGACCTCCTCCCCGGGGAGACAAAAATCTGCCGGCGGGGCCGGGGCGGGAGCAGCGGGTTGGGGATGGGCGGCGGGAAGTGGGGTGAGGCCGGGGGCAGGGGGATCCCACTCCTGGGCTGATGGGTGGGTGCCGTGCCCCCTCCCAGCCGGGAGCACTCCCAGATCCCAAAACTGGGATGATGCCCGGCTCCAGCTTCCTGCTGGGATGTGGATGGATTGGGAGATGCTGGAGGGGTTGGGGGCTGTATCCCACTCCCGTAGGGCACCAGCCGGTGGGTTTGGGTCGGCACCTCAGTGTCGTCCCTTCCAGCATCCCTGGAGCCCCCCGGACGGGATTTACGGGGACTGTCCCGGCAGGGTATAGGGAAGCTCTGGGGGGACACGTGGAACATCCATGTTCCCACTTCCTGCGGTTTAATTTCCACCCCCGGTGCTATGAAGCTGGATCAGGGCCCTGCCGCCCCCTTCCCTGCTCCCGTGGGCTGGGAATGGGATATTTGGCCATCTTTGGGCCACTTGGTGGACAAGTGGGAGCATGTGGTGGCTGGTGGCAAGCCACTCCTATGGACAAGGGACCCGGTGGGAGAAGCTTTTAATGGCAGCACGGAGGAGACGGTTGGAGAATTCCAGAGGAGATTTGGCCAGAAAATTCCAGGAGATTTGGCCTCTGGAGCGGCGGGATGGGCTCAGTAGGCAGAGGCCTGGATGTCATCGTAGTCGCTGCCCTCGGAAAAGTCGGGATCCTCCACATGTTCTCCTGAGGGACAGGATGGATCTGACCAGGCTGTGGAGACAGAGCCCGTCAGGAGAATTTGGGAATTCCTGGAATTCCCTGTGTCCCCCCGCTCCAGTGTGGGATCCTCACCAGGATGTGAGGAGGGGTCTCTGGGGGCCTCCGTCTCCTGCACGTTCTCGTACCACTCCCCTGAGGAGGTGCTGGAGCTACCGTCGGGATCAGGATCTGCCGGAGCTGCAGGTGCCCAGGGCTGGGAGGGCACTGGGGCGGGCACTGCCGGGGGAACTGGGGGAACTGGGAGGAACAAGGTCACTAACTGGCACTTCCCTTCCCTGCTCCCGCTCCATGGGGTCCCATTTCCCCACCGAGGTTGAACCCATCCCTGTCTCCATCCTTGGGGTCGCTCTATCCCCGCTCCCATCCCTGAACCCCCATTCCCTCCCTATCCCTGTGGTCTCTGCCTCCCTTGCTCCCATCCGTGGGGTGTCCTCATCCCTGCTCCCACCCCTGCTCCCGCCCTTCCCACCTGTGCTGTAGCCGTGGCCGGTGCCTGCCGGGTTCCAGTGGGTGCCCTGGGATGGAGGGGGAACGCTGCCATTCCAACAGGGCTCCGTGGATGAGGATGAGGATGAGCTGGAGGAGCCGCGGAAGGGGGGGCCCAGCCTGGCTGGCTCTGTGGGAACAAGGATACCAAATGTGGGAACAAGGATATAGCCAGCCTCCCATCCATGGGATAGACCCCCCCTCGTGTCCTACCATCCTCAGGGAACGGCTCCATCCTGTCCTGGCTGGGTCTCAGAGGGAGAAGATCCTCCCTGGGATGCCGGCGCAGGGAGTCTGCAGGAAGGGGAGAGGGGTGGGGACATCCTGGGTGACAGGGATCCCGGGACAGGGTGTCAGGGATCCCAGAGGAAGTGGGATGCTCACTGTAGAAGGTGGAGAGGGCGACGGGAGGCTTGCTGCTGAACTCATAATATTCCGAGTCGGAATCAGAATCCTTGGAAATGGCTGTGACCAGCAGGTCTGGGGGGTGACAAGGGGATGTGGCATCTGTCACCAGCTGGGATCTCCTGCCCCATAGCCCCTGGGAGGACCTGCCAGACCCACCTGATCCTTTGGGAAGGCTGGTGGGAGTCTCTCTGTAGTCGTTGGGAATGCCAGAGGGCGCATCAGGGCTCTGGGATCTGTGCCTCCCCAGGACTGGCACGGGTATTCCCAAGGAGGACCTGGCTGTGGGGACAAAGGGATGCACCCACTCCATGGCTGAGCTGAGCCCAAAAAGTGGGGATTGTGTCCCGATTCCAGTGTCTGGATCCAGAATTCCTTACCGCTTCTCTTCCTCAGCCTCAGCAGGGCGGTGGAAAAGGCCAGCACGGAGAGCAGGAGCAGCGCCGCCAGCACCAGGCACAGGACAAAGAAGGGACTGTCCAGGGGTGCTGTCCCCAAGGTTGGGGTCCCCTCCTCGGCTGGGACAGAGAACGGACACGGCTCATCCCACATAAATCCTTCCCCTATGGAATTTCACCCCGATCCCAGGGAAAGGCCGCCGAGGGCTCGGACACTCGGACACTCACCGTGTGGGACCGTGACATTCCCGGGCATCACCTCAGCCGTGGGCGTGGGCATCTCCAAACCCTGGGAGCCTGGAAAAGACAGGAGCAGAAATGGGATGCTTGGGAGAGGGCGGGACCGAGGCCGTGCCTCAAATCCCAGCGGGAAGGATCCCAATCCCGTACCATTGCAGATGACCCCGGCAGCCCAGGACTGGTAACACGGAGCGGATTTATTGAAGGTCCAGCGGCACTGAGCCAGCGAGGGCTGCAGGCTCCCACACAGGTACACCATCTTCCCGGGAAGCGTGTGTCCAAAGGAAGGCCGCTGGAGCGCATTCCCACATCCCAGCGTCCGGCACAGCACCGTGGCCTCCAGCTCGTACCAGGTGCTGTTACACACCGTGCTCCAAGTGCCGCGGAAAAACACCTCCACCCTGCCGGCACATCTGTCCCGGCCTCCGGAGAGCCGCCACTCCTGGTGTTCTGCGGGAAGAGCGCAGAGCTCGGGACGCGCCGCCCGCATCCCCGGTTCTGGAATATCCCAAACCCACCTGAGCAAACCACGCCGGCGTCCTCCTTGTGGCTGCAGTCGTGCTCCAGCACAGCTGGACATTCCCAGAGGTGCCGCTCATGTCCCTTGCATCCCACCTCATCCCGGAGGATGGGGCCGTGCCCTCGGCCGAAGGCAGCGCTGCCATGGGCTCTCACAGCATGGCCGCAGCGGAGCTGGCGGCACACGACGTTGGCATCGGGAATGTCCCAGCCGTCGTCACACACTGTCCCCCACGTCCCCTCCTGCTCCAGCTCCACGCGGCCCTCGCAGTGGCTCCGGCCGCCCACCAGCCGGAGCCCTCTGGGACCTGGGAGATGCCATGGGAAGGGTGAGCTAGCCTTGTCCCGGAATCCCAAAAAGCGGGTGTGAGGATGTCCCTCGCCCTCCCGCACTCACCCGGTGTCACCGAGGTGTTCCCAGTCGGAGTAGTGGGAGCTCCCGTCGTTTCTGTGGGGTATGTGGGGAGAAAGGGCAGAGGGATGAGGGGCTGAGCCACCCCAGGATTCCCAGTTTGGAGGACTGCGTCTCAATCCCACCCAAACATGGCCGAGAGGATTCTCCCAGCTGTGAGCAGCACAGTGGGAATCCCCCCAGGCTCTGGCAACGTGGTCATGGAGCTGTTGCATCCCAAAAATCAATCCCTGTGTGCCCCAGGATGTTTCCCAGGGCTAAATCCCGGCATGGGATCTGCTGGGAGAATTTGGCCTTGAGTGTGGGAATACTGGGACATGACTCACCAGTGGAAGAGCCGAAATTTGGGATGTCATCTCGCATCCGTGTTGTTCCCGCCTTCCTGTTGATCCCTGCGGACACAGAGGGGCTGGACCTGCCTGTACCCACCTGCCTGCACCCATTCCAGAGCCACAGGTGAGTGGATGATCCAGTTATCCCTAAAAACTCCCTGTTTGGCTCCTCCAGGGGGAAGGATTCGCCACTGGAAGTGTGGCATCCAGGGGGCTGCTTCGGTGGGAATCCTGGGAAGAGGCACCAGGGCCGGTGGGGTGTGGATTGGAGTTAAAATGTTCAAGGAAAAGGTCAGGGATGAGGGGAGAAGGTGGGAATGAGCTGCCCCAGGTGGGGATGGAGGCATGAGAAGGGCGGAAATGGGGTGATGGGGCTGTTCCCTAATCGATTGGAGGCCTCGAGGCAGCTCCTGGCAGCCATTTTGGCAGCCAAGCCATCCCAAATCCTGCTGGGATGGGGGGGGGGACAGGAGGCCCCACGTCCCAAAACCATCCAGGGGGTACATGAGAGACAGGATGGGCTTCAGGCCCTGAGTGTCACCCCATTCCCACAGGGATTGTAGGTGGGATGGCTCCGAGAGCACTTTTAGGGGCTTAGGGTCTTCTTCTAGGGGTTCCCAGGGTGCTTTTGGGGGATTCAAGGCAGCCCTAACCCTTAGGAGAATCCCCAAGCCTTGGGATACCCTTTTAGGGGATCCCTTTCCCTCCATCCCAGTGGGTTCGGGAGCAGCATCCTCCACCCATGACACCCACGTCGGAGACACCCCAGGACCTCTGGTGTTCTCCATCCCAGGGAGGTGGCAGGTCCCCGACCCCCAAATCAGAGGCTCCACCACCCCGAGGTCCCAAGAGAGCGACGGGAAGGGCCAGGATGGGGATGGTGACGTACCTCGTGCAGGTGCCACAGCAGAAAGAGCCACCAAGAGCAGGCAGAGCCCCTCCATCCCGTCAGCGAGGCAGCCCCATGGGATTCAGGGCTCTGGGATTCGGGGAGGTCCCTGTCTCAGCAGCTCGGGGACATGGCTTGGCCGTGTCCCCTCGCTCCGGCAGCGCTGGGAGTGTGGCAGAGGGCAGGAAGCCGACTCAGTGCTGCAGGGTGGAGGAGGGTGATGGGGTGGCTCCATCCTGCCCCGCCGGGGAAGAAACGGGGTTTTGGGCACCCCACAGACCCTCCGGGGCACGGGAGCCTCGTGGATCTGGTGCTCCCGCCCTGGGGGACATGGATCTGGTGGAGTCATCCTGATCTGCAGCTAGTTTGTGCCTCCAAATGTGGATTTGGGGTGGTGGCAGGGGGGACTCGGGGTCTCCCGAGCTGTGGGACATCGGTGGGGTGATGGAGAAGAGCCAGGAGTTCTTCCCTTCTCCCTGATTTTTGGAGTCAATGTTACCTGTGCCTCCACATCCTGAGCATCTTCCAGTACATCCAGGACTGCCCCAGGACCCTCCAGGAATATGAGGTGAGGGATAAGGCAGGAATTTCCATGGGTGGGAGGTGGGGCATCCCAGGAGATGTTGATCCCCCACCATGGGTGAGGGCTGGGATCCAGGTGAACACCTGGGGATCCGGGATGCTGGGAATGGGGGACAGCACCCCAGTCACCCCATCGCAGCAGGGTTTTGGGAAGGTTTGGGAAGCTGGGAGCAGGGTGATGGGGTGGGGGATCTCCTGCTTTTACCAAGGGTGTCTTGGGATTGCTGGGACTTACCAGGAAGCTGGAAGAGTGAGAATCCCCATGGCACCCCTAAACAAAGGGATGTGCTGTCCAATTCCAGTTGCTGAGGGGCTATTTGGGAATGTTGGGGAGTGGCCATGGGGAGGACATGCAGGACCAGGCTGGTGTTGTGGCTGGAAAGGTGGAGGAGGAGGAGGATGGCAGGAGAGGGAGGAAGGAGATCCCTTATCCCAAGGTGACCCCGGCTGGGCCAGGGCCAGGCCCAGCCCTGGATCCAATCCCGTGACCAGCTCCCACGTGCAGCCAAGGTCAAGGGCATGTGCCCATTCCCGGGAGCCTGGCACTGCCATGGGGGCAGGGTGGGAGCTGGTGTCGGGATCAGAGGAGATGGCACGGGGTGGGGTGGGGGGGAATCCCAATTTGTGGGGTTTTTTTGTTTTTTTGGGTTTTTTTAAATACTTTTATTTTTGTAACAACGTCAGAATTAAAAATTTTCCATAAATNGCTGCCGGCTCAGCTCTTCCTGGTCGGTGCCCAGCCAGACCCAGTTGTGGGGTTGTGGGGCCGAGGGGGCCCCGCCCGGCTCGGGCAGCTCCTTCTGCTGGTAGCGGAGCACGAAGAAGATGCAGTTGACGAGGAAGATGAAGATGGCGAGGCAGAAAACTCCCAGGAGCACGTACATCCCGATTTCCAGGTCGGTCACTCGCTCCGGAGCCTTCACCATCTCCTCCTCCTCCCCCTCCTCCTGTTCCATGCCGGCGCGGTTCCGTCCATAGCCTTCCTCCTCGTCTTCCTCNACTTTTATTTTTGTAACAACGTCAGAATTAAAAATTTTCCATAAATACCAGCTCCTGGCAGCCCCTTTCCGGGCATTCCCGGTAAAAAAATGTGTACAAAACAGATGCGTGGCCGGGGTGAAGGTGGGGGGGATACGGGATCCTCCCCGGGATCAGACCACAGGAATCATCACCACCATCATCATCACCACTATGAACACCATGTCGCAATGAGACCCAAAGCAGTAAGAACATCCCAAATTCCTCCCCGGTGCCGCTGGGATCCCACAAGGGCGGGGCTGGGAGACCCCCCTGCCCTCACCCTCTGTGGGCACCTCAGGGCGGTCCCAGGAGGCCACCAGTGGTCCCCGGCACATCCCACTGGGAAGGAGGGGTCGATGTCCCCCCAGCGCGGCACGGGGAGGAGGTCGGGCCCTTCTTACTGGTTTGCCCGGGAANTCCGTCCCACGGTCACCGCTTCCCCGGACATGGCGCCCTCAGCCCGCGGGAAGGGCCGGGGGCTCCCGGGAGAGGGGATCCCCACCTCGAGCCAGGCGGTGCCGGTGGCCAGGGCGGCCGCGCGGTGCCGGCCACGCCGGCACGGATCCGGGGGGTGCAGGCTGAGCTGGAGCAGGGCCCCCCGGCCCGGCCCCTCGGCCACCACCCACGGGTGGGCGGCGGGGACCCCGGGGGACCCCCTGACGGTGGCGACGGCACGGTCGAGGGACGTCACGGTCAAGGCCACGTCGTGCCACCCGTAGAGCTCGAGCGGGACCAGCGTGTGGTCAGAGAAGGACAGCCAGACAGACAGCGTGGCTTCCTGGCAGGATGACAAGTGGGATGGCAGAGGTTTGGGGGACACCGGGGACACNAGTCGCCCCCTTGGGGTCAGGAGCTGCCGCGGATCCTCTCCATGTAGCTCCGGAGCTCCTCGGGATCCCGCAGCCCCATGTCCTCGCACACCCAGCGGATGTCGTCCTCGCTGGCCACCAGGATGGACTGGACGTGGGGGGCGGCCGGGGGGGGCTCCTCGGGGACGCGGGGGGGACCGAAGGTGACGAACTCCACCCGCTTCNCGGTGGCGACGGCACGGTCGAGGGACGTCACGGTCAAGGCCACGTCGTGCCACCCGTAGAGCTCGAGCGGGACCAGCGTGTGGTCAGAGAAGGACAGCCAGACAGACAGCGTGGCTTCCTGGCAGGATGACAAGTGGGATGGCAGAGGTTTGGGGGACACCGGGGACACCGGGGGGATCCCCCACCCGTCTCACCTGCTTCAGGACCCGCAGGGTGGGCGTCCCCAGGGCTGTGGCAGTGACCACACCAGGATGATCCGGCTGTGTCCGTATGGATAAGGAGAGCCCGGCCACCACCTGGGCGTGGAGCTCTGTCACTGTCACCTTCTCCTCGGACACCACCAGCGTCTGCTCCCCCAGGATGGAGTCGGAGAGCGGGGAGCGCACCTGGAAGCACCTTGTGAGTCCCCCAACATTCCTCACGCCCACTGTGTCCCCTTCCCATCCTGTCCCAGCCCCTCAGTTCCCTCCCTCTCTGTATCCTGCCCAGCTCTCTCTGGGATCATTCCCAGCCCCCCAACTCCATCCCTGCAACCTTTCCACACCCTCAGATCCCCCCAGGACCCCCCAGATTCCCCACAAACAACCCCCTTTACCTCCACAGAGGTGACTCCGGGCTCTCGGCCCACCACCACGGCCCCTGCTTCCAGCGAGGCCACGCGTGGGTCCTGGACACGGGTCCGGGCGGCCACCAGGTGGGTGACATCCAGGAGCCACTCGGGGCTGGGCAGGTAGGACAGGTGACGACCACCATCCAGGGGGTGGGCCACGAAGTGCGCCAGGACATGGAGTGCTGTGCGCTGGAATTGGGGCCGGCAGCCCCGTGCCCGCCGCTCCGGCTCTTCCACAGGGTCCTCGGACTCCACCGTGCCACTGGAGACAATGGGACAGGGTGACAAGAGCCCCAGGATGGAGTGACAAGCGTCCAGGGGCAGGGGAACAGGGATTGTAGGACAGGGTGACAGGAGACTCAGGACAGGGGGACAGGGATCCCAGGAAAGGGTGATGGGAATCCCAGGACACAGGAGTACCTGGGGGCTCAACGATGCATCTCCACACATCAGCTCTCAGCCCCATTCCCATTTCCCCCTTTTCCCACCATCTTATTCCGCAGACCTCACCTGTCAGGCCCCCCGGGCAGTTTCCAGCCACGGAGCTGCTCCAGGACGGGATCTCCCAGCTGGACACGGAGTGGGAGCAGCGGAGCCCAGACGGAGAAGCTCAGCTCCGCCCGCAGCCGGCGTGCCCAGAAATCCACACGAGCCCCCCGTGCCCCCCGGCTCTCCTTGCCCCCCACGAAGACCAGGTCGCAGGAATCCGACACCTGCAAGAGTATGTGGAATTCCATGAGAATCTCCCAGGTGAGGCGGGAATAACGAGGGGACGGCAGGACTCACCTGCAGCACCTGCTTGTCAGCAGATTCGCATCCCACGGGATCCGTGAGCTTGGACACTCTGCCCCCCGCTTCCACAGCCACCAATTTCACCGGGACAACGCGGGGGATCCCAGTCAGCGGCGCCGTGTTCAGGATCTCCAGCTCCTGGAAGCACAGTGGGATGAGCGGGCGCTTCCCAGAGGATGGAGGGCCGGAACGGGATGGGGGCACCCACCTGCACCAGCGGGACGAGGGCGCGGATGTCCCGCTCTGACACCTGGATTTCCCAGACCAGTTTGTCCTTCTGCGCCTCGGGATCTTGGCCGGGATACTCCACCTGCCACGTGAGGGGCCGCGCCGGCGCCAGCCCCCCCGTCCCGTTTTCCACAGCCACATCAAGGTGCAGGAACGCAGCCGGCTCGGACACCCTGCAGCATCGCACAGGGATCAGGGTGGAGCAACCCGCAATTCCCGCTGGGATGGGGGTGCTGGGATATTCCCTACCTGGAGCTGTCGGGGATGGCAGGGATGTCCCCGAGCCGCCGGCATGTCACCACGGCCGTGGAGTGCTTGGGACTGCGGGAACGCTCCAGGTGCGCGCTCCAGGCGCTGGGAATTGCGGGGCGGGCGGAGACCACCTGCAGGCCCTTCTTGGCCTTGATCCTGCGGGGACACATGGTGTCACATAGTGTCACACAGTGCCCCAAAATGTCACACAGTGTCAGATCCTGCCCTACCATGTCACTCACAGTCACACGGTGTCACTCGCTGTCACACAGTGTCTGATACTGTGAGAGGGTGCCAAATAGTGTCACACAGTGTCACAAAACGCCACACAATGTCTGATGGTGTCACATGGTGTTACACACTGTCAGATGATGTCACACAACATCACTCGGTGCCACACGTTGCCAAATGCTGTCACATAGTGTCACACACTGCCACAAACTGCCACACAATATCACGGACTGCCACACAGTGTCACTCACAGTCACAGTGTGTCACTCACAGTCACACGCTGCCACACAATGTCACACAGTGTCCCACCCTGCCCCAGTGTCCCCACTCTCACCGCAGGGTCAGACTGTCAGCGGTGAAGTTGTGGCGCAGGGCGATGGTGGCCGTGAAGCGCTGCCCGGGCCGCAGGGGGACATTGGGGACACGCAGCAGCACCTTCTCATCCAGCCGCACCTCCTGCTGCCGCTCCGGCTCTCCCGCCCGCAGCTCCAGCATTCCCAGGAATCTGGGAGCCTCCTGCTCCTGGCCCCCACACTCCCCCACACTGTAGCGCAGCTCGGCCGGTTCCAGGCGCTCCAGAGGCTCCGCGGAGTCAGAATCCCGCCGGCGGCTCCGGTGGGAATGGAGGGATCCTGGGGAGAACCAGTGTGGAGGGATCTCCAGCTCCACCACGCACACGCCCAGCGGGGCCTGGAGGAGAGAGGGGATCCTAGGATTAGGGTGGGGGGGAGCTGTGGGTCCCCAGGGTCCCCAGAGTGGCACTGACCTGCAGGTGACACGTCCCCCGGGCCACCCGCCCGTGGTGGTGGGCATGGAGGGTGACGCAGGGGAGATCCCGAGCTCTGGAGTAATCCTGATCCCTTGGGGCATCCCCGTTCTCAGGGTGGTCTTGCTGCACAGGGTGGTCCCAATCCTTGGGGTGGTCCCAGTTCTTGGGGTGATTGTGGATACCAGGGTGGTGCCGGTCTTTGGGGTGATCCTGGACTCCATGGTGGTCCTGCTGCTCAGGGTGGTCCTGCTCCCTGGGGTGGTCATGATCCCCAGGGTGATCCCGGTTCCTGGGGTGATCACGGACCCCAGGATGGTCCTTCTCCCTGGGATGATCCCAGTCCCTGGGGTGACCCTGACCCCCAGGGTGGTTCCGGACCTCAGGGTGATCCCAGTCCTTGGGATGATCCCGGACCCCAGCGTGATCCCACCTCCCGGGCATCCAGTCAGGCCCCTGCAGGTGGAAGAGGACGCGGGCCACGGGCTCGGCGGGGGACACGGAGCTCTCCAGGGACACGGCACGGACGGCCCAGGCTGCCAAGCCAGGGGCGCTCTCCATGGGCACCTCCTGCAAGGACACCGGGATGGTGGCGGGGCCTGGGACACCCTGGGGTGGCCCAGGGGACACAGGGGTCCCGGTTACCTGGCGGGTGCTGAACGGGGGGTAGGTGGCCTGGACCAGGGGCTGGGATCTGGTATGGAGCAGCAGGAATGTCTCGGAGCGGATGTGCAGGGAAGAGTTGGGGGCCACGTCCTGATCCACCCTCTGCAGCCGGTAGGACTCGGGCACCCCAAGGACCTCCAGCTCCGCCGGCAGGAACACGGGATCCGAGGGGTCCCCATCACCCCTCACTGCAAGGACAAGGAAGTGCCACATCCCGCAGGGACACAGCGGGAATGGGGTGCGCTGGGGTGGCAAGTGGGGGTCTTTGTGCCTGCCTTTGTGGCACCACACAGGGTGACCCCCTTGCCTGGGCCACCCCATTCTGAAGTCCCCCCATGCCATGGTTGCCCCATCCCAGGGTTATCCCATCCCAGGTTTGCCCCATCCTTGTGTCAGGACTGGGGGAGCCACTTAGGTCTCCGAGCCCCAGCTGTTCCCTGTGGGAATGTGGGGAGAGGGTTGGAACCGCGTCCTGCAGGGTGGGATCCAGGCTCGTGGTGCCCAGATCAAAGGGATCTCTCATCACAGGGAGGAGATCCCACCTGGATGCCCGGGCAGCGCTTCCTCACGGCCGGGAATGGATCCCACCTGGGTGATCAAGTGTGCGGGGAGAGAGGCGAGGCAGATCCCGGGATCCGGGGGGAACGGGAGTCGCTCGGGCGCTGGGTTCCCGCGGGGATTGTGGGGAGATTCCCCCCTCGAGATCCCAGCGGATCCCACGTTCCCCGGGTGACCCCCTCGGNTCCTGCTCCACAGCCCGAGCCACATCCCACCCCGCTCCCCATTCCCAGCCCTGCTGCCCCTCCTCATCCTCACCCCGCTCCCCATTCCCATCCCAATCCTCCCTCCTCCCCATCCTCATCCTCACACCATTCCCCATCCCAATCCCTGCTCCCCATTCTCACCCTCACCCCACTCCCGTCCTCATCTCTGCTCCTCATCCTCTTCCTCATCCCCATTCCTGCTCCTCACCCCATTCCCATTCCCACCCAGCACCGGACACCCCAGGCCACGCGGAGACCCCCGGAGCAGGGCAGAAGGGTGGGAATTCTTCCCTCTGTTCCAGCAGGGATACCGGGGACATGGGAAGGATGAGGACATCCATGGCCAGGGGCACGGAGCGAGCGGGAAGTACAGCAGGAACAGCTGGAGGCTGGTGGGATCCTGGCATGGATAAACCACCCTCCTTCTCCTCTTCCTACCCCAAATGGACTGGGGGGGCCAGCTCCGAGCCTGACCCCTTTCCCATGGGAAAGCAGCGGGGCCAGGCTGGATAAAACCGTCTTTATTCTAAACCACGTTATCAAAACCGTTTAAAAAGCAGCTTAAAACCCAAAACCTGACAGTTGGGGAACCCCAAAACGAGCAGAGCCCCTGGGATGGGGAATGGGATCCCCTCTGCACCCCAAGCCGGCTGGGCTGGGACAACATCCCCGGTGAGCAGGGAATGTGGGAGCTCTTCTCCCAGATTTGGGGCTCGTGGGGGCTTTTGGGGTGAAGGCACTTGTGGCACGTGTGGCAAGGCACAGCCCCCGATTTTGGGGTGCTCCCAGAGGGATGGGGGGCTCCCAGGACCCCTGGAAGAACTGGGAAGCAGAGGAGGGGGCGCAGGGGGCTCAGCAGAGCGGGGGAACACATGCTTGGGATAACGGAGCCGAGCTTTGGGAGGGCTTCAGGGGGGCTCAATCCTCCCGGTTCCGGGGCCCCCCGAACTTCTGGCGCCGCCGCAGCTCCTCCACCTTCCACTCCAGGCTCCGCACGGCCGCATCCAGCCGGGAGCTGGAATCTGGGGATGCCACCAGTCTGCCCAGCAGGGTGTAGAGCACCCACAGGCCCAGCAGCATTCCCGCCTGCACTGTGGGGCTCTCCTGGGAAGTGGCCACATGCAGGAAGGCTCCAAGGAAAAGGAAAACCTTCAGCCCGCGGAGGAGCGGGAGTAGCAGCCCTCGGAGTTGGGATAGCAGCCAGGATCCCACCAGGGCGGCCACTGCCCACAGGAGCACCCTCTGGACTTCTCCAGGAGCCAGCGCTGCTGCTCGGACCAGCCGGTGGCCTGGGAATGAGATCTGGGAGTCAGCGGCGGCCCTGGCACTGGGAATGGGGGCGGGAGGCGTCCCATGGGGTGAATCCCACTTACCGTTGATGCCAGCAGCGGCCAGGAGATCCCCCAGGATCCCACAGAGCGTTGTCAGGGCCACCGAGATCCCGGAGGAAACAACCCAGAGGGTAGCAGAGAAGCTCTGCATGGAAAGATGGGGATAAGGCAGTGGGAAAAGAGGGCATAGATACCCCCATGTCCCTGCCCAAGGAACTCCAGGGGAGGTTTGGGAATCAGGATCCCACCTCCGCCACCATCCGCAGGGGCTGCGGTCCCACCCAGTTTTCCAGGGTGTCCCAAGTGGATCTTCCCAGGCGGCGCAGCAGGTCATCGGAGGTGGCAGCGTGTCCCCGGAACCCCTCGTGGCCATCCTTGCCTCCGTCCCCCGCTGATCCCATAAGGAATGGGATCCACAGCAGCAGGGCCAGCAGGGCCTGGTGGCCCACGGCACTCCCCATCCTGGATCCCGGGATCTGTGGGGAGAGGGAGAGCTGGGGGTGCTGGAAGGGGGAAACCCTGCTGGTTTTGGGGTCCTCTTGCTGGTTTTGGGGTCTCCCCAGCCGGAGGGGAGGGTGGAGGCCCCACAGCCCAGTTCCATCCCCCGCCTCAGCACAGGCCAGAGTGTCCCGGCTATTTTTGGGATAGACAAGTGCCAGTGGGACATGGCCAAGGGCACCGGGCCTGGCTGGGAAGGGGGGGCACCCTTTCCCAAAGTAGGGAGCGGGGTGCTCCGGGATGGGACACAGCCACCACTG
>VZRS01008835.1:271-54847 GCA_013398055.1 Ifrita kowaldi
GAGAGCCCCCCGGGCTTGAGAGGTGAAGAAAAAAAAAAAAAAAAAAAAAGGGAGAGAGCGAGGGAAGAAAAAAAAAAAAAAAGAAGGAAAAAAATCCCCGCAGCAGCTCCGGGAGTTGTAGCGCTCGGGGACCGGCCACACACACTCGCCGGCACACGCGGACGCCTTGAGCGCCGCAGAGCCCCACTTTCACGCGGGCCGCTGCGCACCCGCGGGGGTCCTCCAGCACCCGCGCATTTTGCGCGACGACCCCGCCCGAGCCCCACTCCCCCACACCTCGCTCCCTCGCCCACCCACCCGCGTCCTCACGAGCGCGGTGGCCCTGGCACACGCACGCCGGGCACACGCACTGTGTGCATGCCCTCACCAATATATATGTATGCATATGTGTGTACGTATATGTATATGTTATATGCTTCCATGCTTCTCCCGGAGCTCTTTCCACCCACGCGCGCACCCCGCGCTCTGCCACGCGTGTTTCCGTGTTTCTCCCACGAATGTTACTTCTCGTCTTTTTTTTTTTTTTTGGTGTAAGCTCCTCGGTCTATTTTCTCCTCACGTTCCGGTCGGGCTCTCTCCTCCCATTCCCTCCAGGCTGCTGCTCGTGTCGGCGGGCCGGCTTCATGCCGGTGTGCCGGCTCAGTCCCTGCCCGCCCCGGCCAGAAGCTCACCCCAGCTGCTTTCCACCCCCTA
Organism: Ifrita kowaldi; assembly: GCA_013398055.1. Taxonomy (NCBI): domain Eukaryota; kingdom Metazoa; phylum Chordata; class Aves; order Passeriformes; family Cinclosomatidae; genus Ifrita; species Ifrita kowaldi. The sequence continues at coordinate 965 of VZRS01008835.1, forward strand.
CGCCCGCGGGGACGGCGAGGAAAGTTTGTGTGTATCTGTGTGTGTCTGTGTGTGTGTGTGGTGGGATGCCCCTGCCCCAGCAGCACCACCCTGCCCGCAACCAGCTGCCTGCCTGACCAAACGCTCCTGAAGAGATTGCATTCCTCCGGCTGACAAGGGTTTGACGAGTCCTCCAAAGCTCCTTTTTATTAATCAGCCACCGAGGGCTTTCCTCCGTCTGTCTGCAAATGAAGCGCCCGCTGCCTCTGCTGTTTATAAACACGGGCGGGTTTCTCTGAACGGGGTCTGTAGCTCGCCCCTTCAGGTAATCTTTACGTGATGTGGGATGTGATACGGAGAGCGGCGACCCTTACTTTATCTCTTTACTCATTTGAGACGGAGAGGGCATAATTTTGTTACTAGCGTGCTTCAGAGTGGATTCCGTGGTATGTCAGGTGTGTCAAAAGAAAAAAAAGGGGAGGGGGAGAAAAAGAAGAACAAAATGAACGTTCCTTAAACTGCTTGGCCGGTTCTGCTATGAAGATTTGATTTGCTTTGCCTTTGTCTAACTATCTGAAATAACATTTGGGCTCTAATCAGAATAAGACTTTAATGGGAGCTCAGAGAGAACAGAGAGTGAGTTTTTGGTTATTTATTTTTTAAATTTTACTTTCAATTGTCTCCTATATTTGAAAAATGAAGAATTTCTTTTCGTACTTTAAACAGGGGGAAAATTAGTATACATTGTTTCACAGTAGTCTATTTTACCAATACTTCAGGTATTCGAAATACAACCCAGTGTTCTTCATTCGCTTTGTAGCCCATACCTCTGAAACTTCATTAGCGTTAATAATAGATCAGCTAAAAGGATCAGGCTGAAATCTATTTTAAGGGGTGGAATTTGTATGGGAAAGATGTGTGTGTGGTGCGTTTGTGAGATGAATTATCCGTCCTGATCTTGTGACACTGCAAATACGTTAAAAGACCCTTTTGGCTTCACATATTTGAAACCCCCTTTCCACACTTTTTACTGTGATTGATTGCTTTGGGGATCATGCCTTTGGAGTGTGCTAAAGACGCATCATTTGCTTGGTGATATTTTAACAGATATGGCTATTCCTCTGAAACACCGATCTGTTGGTTATTAAAAAAAAAGGTAGTTAAAAAGAGACTCAAGTCATGTGAAGAAGGTAATTTATGTAGCTTAATATCTGCTCATTTTCATATTCAAACGTAACGAGTCTCTTTTTGGTAATAAATGTCATTTCTTTAATGGTGAATACATTATCCCGTTTAGCCTGTTGTATTTCATCGTCTGGAATCTTTCACCTGCTCCTGCCTAATTACACTTTTCCCCCTTTCCTCCTACCACGGCAGAATTAATAAATGTGCAAGCACTGGACTAGATGTCAATTCCAACACGTTATATTTTCAAAACCTCTTTCTTGTTTTGCTGAGGAAAAAAAAAAAAAAGGAAAAAGAGAAAGAAAAAGGGCATTTTTAGCACGTTTCCATGCAGCCCAGGTCATCCGGTTTTCCCACGGTATTACCTGCCGTTAAAAACAATTTCCGTGGGCTTCCCGCTCGCTCCCTTGAGCGTCCGTAACGTGCCGCTCCGAGACCCGGAGCCTTCACTGGCTTTTTCATTTTACCTGGACAATGTTGACGGCAGCGAAGCTGTTTCGCAGGCAAAGGTTGGAGTAACACCGAGAAGTTTCAGTGCAGTGAAGGGGGGTGGGGGGGGCACTAATCCGCAGTATTTTGCATCTAGTATATTTTGCAATAGGCACTCTGATGCTATAATTGCGAACTGACGCAACAAACGTGTGTTAAGTTACAGACCTCAACCCAGCAGGACTTTGGTTTCTCTACTCGAGGCACAAAAGTCACCATTGTGAAGGTTCATAGTGGAATTTGGGTTTGTGTGCGTGCGTGTTGGGGGGAAGCAACGGGTTTAGGAAGGCAGAAAGATCAGTTTTCCCCCTGCTGTCCTTGGACACCACCCAGAAAGAGTCCTTGGCGCTTGGTCTTCGCCCACCCGGTCGTACGGCAGAGCCACCTCTCCCAGGCGCCCTACCTTTGCCGCCTTAACCAGCCTGGCCTCCGTGCGGGACAGCCGCCTTAGAGGTGTCCCGCCTGGCTCTGCCGCAGGAACGGAGCAGGACGGCAGCAGCCTCGGCCTCCGTGGCCCCCCTCTCCCGCAGGCCCCCGGGCGGCAGACACGGCCGCTGCCGCCTCCTCCCCGAAGCCGAGCGGGAGCCCCTACGGGCAGCCCCAGGCCAGGGGAGCCGCGTTGGTGTTGAAACCCTCCGAAGATTCGCGTGTGTGGTCATTTGCAACCTTATTTAGGAAAATGTCAGATAGAAAGATGACACCGGAGCGGTAGGCGGAGGGACTACCATTTGACATGGGCAAAGCCCAGGTGGACCCAAACAACTCGCTGTGCGTTGTCCTCCTCGCTCCTCTCAAAGACCTGGAGGTGAACTGCTTTCAAGCCCCGGGCTGTTTATGTTTAGTGGTAGTCAGAGCTTCGCTTCTCTCCCTTTCTTCTGGCTTCAACATCATAGCAGTGTCCCTATAACTCCGAAACCAGCCACCCAGCTCGGCTCTTTGCATCTCAGGATGCAGCTTTCCGTGTTCTTTAAACAGCGAGCGACACCACAGGAGAAAACCGCTGACATCCTTTCGAGGGGCAGGGAGGGAAGTGATCGCATCAAATCTGTGCTTCATCAGTAGAAAAATCTATTGTGCCGAAAGTCTCCTCTCTGTTAGCAGCCGCTGGACATGGGTGACAGCAATCCCTCCCTCCCTCCCTCCCTCTCGTCCTTGCACCAGCACCTCTGCCATCTCAAGCCTGTGCAATTAAGCCGAGCTCTAAATGCAAGGTCTGTTTTGCGTGGCACTCAGTTAAGCAAACAGGCGTGATTGTTATTTTATTAACGTGGGTTAACAATTCCATAAATATGCCGAGGTAGTTTTCCAATCCAGGGCGTCTTTTATCCTGAGACATAAATAACACAACTTAATACGAAAATGAGCACTCCATTCCCTGTGGCATCTTTAGCCTCTCGTTCTTGGCTGAGAAATAAATTATCCTTCACAGTAAATGAGGCAGCAGTCATCGGCTTCGAGCCATTCACGAGAGAAATACCTTAATTTCACGTTCGGTATCTAAAAGCGAATTTTGCATTTAGTTCACACAGAAGAACCGAGACCATCAAGAGGTCGAAGCCCGAGCATTTCATCTTCCCACGATAATTATCGCTGTCGCACATATAATTCGTCTCTGTGACACAGGTTGTGTCCCAGAGATGTCGCGGCACTAAGAATAAGGACAAAAACCAGGCTGTGGGAAACTATTTGTATTGTTTCTGCTGTAAAGCACTTTCTGTAACGTACTATCATACACACATATACACAGAGAGAAAAACCCGCAAGTGCGTAAGAAACCTTTAATTATTTGGTAGGTTCTCTAGCTTTGGCATCCCTTGGTAAAACACCATCATCTGAGTAGCTGAGGGTGTTAAAAAATCACTCCTAAGCTGACAAGAGGATAGCCAGACATGGAACTTTTAAGTTTTTTTTTTTTCTTTTACTTTCCAAGGTCCCCTGTCCCTTTTGTGTTCCTTTTCCTCCCTTATTTCCTTCCTTTCTCTGGGAGGGGCAGCGAGGGCGGAGGGGGGCTGAATCCATTGGATTCTCTGGATTCATATAAATGAAAACACACAGGGAGCAACGAAGCTGGGAGCGTGAACCTTAGCAGCCGCGTCCTGCTCCATCTCCACCTACTGCTTTAGCAGACGAGAGGAGAGGGAGACTTATTTGTATAAAGGGTTTATTTACATTAGAATGAAGCGACAGTTCCTAGTCTGGGAAGTGATAAGTACTTGGCAACTCATTAGGTAGCAGATAGAGATCAGCCCCTGGATACATAATTGCCTGCCTTTCCCATACTCGTTTTTGAGGGCTGGAAGCTTCCTCGGGAGGGTGTGCGGCAGAACAAGTGGGGGTGCGGAGTGGGGGGCAGTCCTCTGAGCCCTGCTGAGAGCCGCGACCGGGNGCGCTCTCTTTCCCCCCGCACACGCGGGGTTCGGCACCCCACGCAAACCCTTCCGCAGCCGCCGGGCTGCGGGGCCGCGGCCGCGCGGGGCGGGTTTCGCGGGGCGTAGCTCGTTGTCGGAGGTGAGCGCTAGAGCGATGCCAGCTGCGTCCCGGCCATTATATTCTTCCCTCTGCCAAGGAATGTCAGTACTGGTTGCCAGGCTTGCCAATAAAACTTGCGAGTGAAAAAGCGTTCGTTTCCAGGAAAAGCACTTCTGTTTTTTAACCTCCCCCTTGCTGTCCAATTATTGATGTGTTCAACCTCCAAGGAACAGCTTTGTAAAACTGTCTGGTAAACCCAGAGGCAGATGCCTTCACAGAGTTGCCACAGAGATGTGTAAATGTACACACACATATATACACACATACATGCACAGCTACACGCACACACGATTTTCAAGGCATTTCAAGGGTTTTACAAGGCATTTATGGTTATTAAGTACAATCACACCAAAGAACTAGTCTCCTCTAAGGCTCCTAGGAGCTATGGTAATATAAGTAATAAAACTTAGATATCTGCATATGCACTTTTATGAAGCCGCAGTTGCTCTCTTTGCAGTTATTTGAGCACTGCTGGAAGTAACCCCTGCTTGTTTACAGACAGAAAACAATGTCTCACTCTGCAAAAAGCAAAGTACAATAAAAAGAGGTGAAAGAATAGNTGGGGGACAGAGGACAAGCAAGGGAAGCCGCGAAGCCGCTTCCCCCGCGAAGGAGCGACAACGCTGCCGCGCACCGCTCCGCTCCGCGCCGCCCCGGCGGCCACCTGCGCGGCGGGCGGGCGGGCGCTNAAAAAGCGTTCGTTTCCAGGAAAAGCACTTCTGTTTTTTAACCTCCCCCTTGCTGTCCAATTATTGATGTGTTCAACCTCCAAGGAACAGCTTTGTAAAACTGTCTGGTAAACCCAGAGGCAGATGCCTTCACAGAGTTGCCACAGAGATGTGTAAATGTACACACACATATATACACACATACATGCACAGCTACACGCACACACGATTTTCAAGGCATTTCAAGGGTTTTACAAGGCATTTATGGTTATTAAGTACAATCACACCAAAGAACTAGTTTCCTCTAAGGCTCCTAGGAGCTATGGTAATATAAGTAATAAAACTTAGATATCTGCATATGCACTTTTATGAAGCCGCAGTTGCTCTCTTTGCAGTTATTTGAGCACTGCTGGAAGTAACCCCTGCTTGTTTACAGACAGAAAACAATGTCTCACTCTGCAAAAAGCAAAGTACAATAAAAAGAGGTGAAAGAATAGTTTAAAAAGTAGAGCTCTCAAGAGGTAACTATTATTTTCCACAGACCACAGGGAATGAACAAAAGAAATGGTGTTTTAAATGCACCTTGTGTAACAAACACTTGAAACTCACAGCTGCGGGAGCTCCATGGGCTGTGACCCCAGGCAAGCCCCACTTTCTAGTAGGTCTCTGCCCTCAAAATGAAGCAGCATACCATTTAAAGGTAAAAGAAGTCATCATTCAGTTCCTGAATGTGTTACAACTGCAGTTTCTGATTCTTTCTCTTCCTCTCTGCCTCCATAAGGCCACATGCAGTGCCATTTCTGCCAATCTGTAAACAGACTGGTAGGCATGATTTGAACAGAAAAGTTGTACCGAAGAAGAAAAGAGCTTTGGTAGTGTGTATTTCAGTGGCTCCCCAGAGTCCCTTCTTTGACTAAATAAAACCAAAGCTTTCAGTCTTTCTTTTTTATCCAGGTGGCATTAGCCCCCTTCATCAGACCTCTGTGTGTTGGATGCATGTCTCTGGGATGTCACCACCTCACCTACTCAGCTCATGCCCCAATTCCTGCCCCAGTGAGACCGGCTGGCCAACTGTGACAGCAACACAGGTAATGTTTGCATGTGAGGATGGCATCAGCCAAGCCAGGCAAGGTCAGTTCTCCTGTCTTGCAAAGCAGAAGAGGTTGCCAGACTACATTCAGTGGCAGATGACCAATTCAGAGGTGCTACATTCGATAAATACAAATACAGGTATTTTAACATAGTGTAGTATGAAGAAAATGACCCTCGATAGTTCATTTAAAAAAAGTTTTCTATTTAACTTGATAACCCCTAAAATAGAGGCAGAGATTCTTAGCCAAGGATTACGTTTAAAAATAATTGCACATGTATTACTGTGGGGTGTAAGTGTGGTTTGTTAGGCAGAAGGCAGATACACAGATTTCCTTTAGCACACACTTTTGCTCTCAAGAATTGTAGACACTACAAACATTGAAACAGTAAGTTACAAAGGGAATGCTTGGTACAGGACACTCTGGTTGGTATCTTTCCTGCAGTTTAGATGAGCTTGCTAGGTAGCAGAAAACAGCATTTCTCTATTCACTAGAGCCTTTTGGAGAGGTGCTGTGTAACAGGGAGGCTGTCGGAGGCAGAAGTGTTTGCATGGGATGGAGACTGCAACTACTGTAACTGTCCCTGTGGCAAGAACACCCACAGAAACAGGTAATTTGCCCCTCCCACACCAACTAACAGCCAGAAGCAAAAAATGTTAAAGTAACTTACATCATCGTTTGCCTGTATCATTACTAAGGAGGAACTGAAAGCTGTTTTATGAGGAGCAGACAGACAAAACTAGCTCGAGCTTGAGACATAAAAAACCCAAACCACTAAGATACCTGAAGGCATCCCAATTAAGTGATATTACCATCCCGATCAAGATGCAGTCATTGTTAGTAAGCACCACTGATTTTTAACAGAGATATTCCAATTAGGTAGATTTCCTGATTAGGTGCACTTAAATTAAGTGGAGAGAGCAATGTGGAGGAAATCTGGATGGCTTTTTATAAGGGCCAGCTGCAGAGGGGAGATTTGCCACTTGCAACTGGGCATAAGTGGAGTTCAGGCCACATAGCCCAAAATCACGGCCATGCCCCTTTGCCCCGTGCTGAGCAACTATCTAACCTTGAAGGCATCCAGCCTCTGTCGGTGCCTCGGTCTCTTACCTGCGTGTTCCCCAAGCACTGGTAGCTCTGCTGCTGGGCATGCCTGCAACTGCCTGAGTCAGAGCATCTTGGCACCTGTTTTCAGCCTAAATCCCAGTGGGATCCAAAAAATAGGCAGAGTGGCGTCTAAGTACCCGCAGGGTCTGATTCAATAGATAATGTCTCGGGCTTCGGGACAAATTTGAAGGGAAGGTTCTTACCAGCTCTGCACCACATATCTCTGTATTTTACAGGTCTCAACTCTGGCCAGATCCTCGTGGTTTTTGGATGGAGTGACTTGAAGTGACACATTCTGGCAGGAGTCACATAGCCTTTTATGTTATTGCTTCTCCTTGTTACTCAGGCCTTGAGCTTGAAGGTCTAAAGCACAGGTTCTGGAAAAAAAAAATGCGGACAGCAAGACTTCCAAATGCTGGCCCTTTAGAAAGCTCTGAGCTGAACCTGCCAAGAGTGCTGAGCGAAGGAGAGAAGGTTATGAGGCTTACATCTAGATATGCTGCACTTAATATTCACCATGGGTACAGCTACAGCTGGAACAACTGTTCTGTGTAGGAGAGAGCTCTGCAAAAGAAGGTTGCAGTGATAGGGATGGCCAGCCTGGGCCATGGGAATAGTTTCATGTCTCTCCATGCATCTGTTTCCCTCCAGAGGCTGGGCATGTCTTGCATCTACACAATAAGGGAAGGAATGTGAACCCTCCACCACACCTCTAGCTTTCAACATTTGCTGTGCCTGTTTGTCTATTTTGGTTTTGTTTTGTTTATTTTTCACCTATGACTTTTGAGATTGTAATCTCAGCAGGGTAGGGACTGCCTTGTGTTCTACATTTGTACGCTGACTGTGCCTGGGATCTTGAGCTGATGTGCTAATAATGAATAAGCATAATTTTCTTGGGGGATACTCTTCAAGAGTTCATCTGGAACTGATTGGACCGGGGATAAAATAGGACATTTCCTTTGGAAGAGAAAGGCTTGTGATAGCCACTCAATTAAAATGATCACTTTCTGCAGAGGTGAACACAGCTGTTGCACTCAGTAGTGTTCATCATGGATTTGCATAGACTGAATAGCACATCATATCCCTCTTTCTCTTAAAGTTAGGGGAATGGCAGCATCTGTCTAAATGTCTTTGAAGAAAATGATGACAGGGAATTTTCTTGCTGACCTGCAGCAAAGGTGTGCTCTTGATGTGTGCCTGTTTTTAAATTTGCCTACCCATAAAAATTCCAAATGTAGTAGTTTCATGTAGTTATTTTGTCTCAGAGGTCTCTTGCTTGTGTGTCATCCTGACCTTGCATGGCTGTGTGGCATCGCAGTAAATCGGTCCAGAAATTAATATTCTAATTAATGCTTGAAATTAATGTTTAAAATATTTTATTTTATTTTTTTCTTTTCATATTCTGCTTTCCCTTTCAAATGAGGCCAGCTCCTCAAGTCATTAAACTGAATTGCATCAGTTGTGGCCCTGGCTTGGAGAAATTAAAGGCGAGCACCTGTACCAGCACAGCACCACCACACTGAATGGACTCGCAGTTCAGCCACGGGAGAGCGAGCAAGACTAGAGCTTGGATGATGCTGCTAAATTTCATGTGTGTGTGTTATGTGCCAGGAAGAACCATGGGGTGGTGTTGGGGAAAACTGCTGGTTTAGGCAGTTCCAGCAGTGAAATTGGTTTCTTACTCTGGAAGCTGTCCCTCACAAAGTGCAGCGTGCAACAGTGGCATAGATTATTTTTTTTTTTGTGCAGGTTTAAATATGCTCGNTCCCTTTCAAATGAGGCCAGCTCCTCAAGTCATTAAACTGAATTGCATCAGTTGTGGCCCTGGCTTGGAGAAATTAAAGGCGAGCACCTGTACCAGCACAGCACCACCACACTGAATGGACTCGCAGTTCAGCCACGGGAGAGCGAGCAAGACTAGAGCTTGGATGATGCTGCTAAATTTCATGTGTGTGTGTTATGTGCCAGGAAGAACCATGGGGTGGTGTTGGGGAAAACTGCTGGTTTAGGCAGTTCCAGCAGTGAAATTGGTTTCTTACTCTGGAAGCTGTCCCTCACAAAGTGCAGCGTGCAACAGTGGCATAGATTATTTTTTTTTTTGTGCAGGTTTAAATATGCTCGTTAACTCTTCAAAATAATGTTATCTCTTCCAGCGCATTTCCCATTGAAGTGAATGGAAATGTTCCCATTGACTTTAAAGCACAATTTCCTCCACCTACTCCTTCTTAAAAGACTTTATCAAGCATGTTTAGTGGAAACCTATGAGAGTTGTCTAATGACTGGCTCGCTTTGCCCAGGGAAAAATGTAACTATAAACTGAAACATGATGCTGAAAACTAAGTTTAGTAGAAAGTGTTTAGTCTAGTGCTGGATGAATGATGGAAGCTTGTATTTGTGAATAATTTATTTGACAATTGGTGCGGGAAAAAAAATGACCAAATAAATTCTTTGCTCATTTTTTCTTGCCTGTCTACCAAACTGGCTGCACAATGCGCAAACAAATTGCTAATATTTATTCAGGAGCAAAGAGGTCAGCTTTTGTCAAAAATGTTTTTAGCAGTGGCTTGGACAAGCACCAGATTAGCTTAATTTTCTTGTGTCCTCTGCATAGTAAACAAAAGAAGTTGTGCTAATAGTTACTGAACTCACTGTGAATTTTGCATCTCAGCAGCAATACTTATACTTCATTGCAAATCTTCTGTTGTAAAGACTCTGCCAATACTGAATCTTGGCTTTCATGCCTGCAGACAACCTCCTGAGACTTTAGAAACCTCTAAAGTGAGTTTCTCTTTATAGCCTGTGCAGAGAGTGCTGCCCACCTTCAGTCCCTTCTGAACGGGGCTCCTTCCGAGCCAGGTGCAGTTGTTGTAGATAGCAGCTACGTACAGGGCTGAAGGAGTAGGAGCTGCACTGCTAAAGAGAAGGTGTGTTTTGTGATCAGGAAGGCTGCCATCTTCACATAGGGTGATGTAAATAGTTGCTGATTGCCAGACAGAAGGTGCTTACTAATTATTTTTCCTCTCAGTGAGAGAGGAAATACAGACAGACGGAGGAGTCTCTGAAGAGCTGGCTTTATTAGCTTGACCTGACAGCACTACCGAGGTGTTTTGCTTGGGGACAAAATCCACGTTTTGCCTTGCAATTTAGTAAGCTTGTCTGCATTGCCTCCCACGCTTCCTCCTACAACCTTTCCCTTCCCCTGTGACACACCCAGGCTTCTTTTTTGCTAGTCCTTCATCCTCTGCTGCCTTCCTGCCTTCTCCCAAGCTGCCACATGAGCTTAAAAGTGTTCTAAAGTGAATATAGATTTTAATCCCTTTTTTTTTGTCCTCCTCACCCCTTTTGAAAGACAGACAAATCTACTTTCTGTGCAAAACACTGAAGGTACAATCCGAAATCTCTAATCCCGAATCCAGTGCTGTTGCTGTCAGTAGGTTTCAGATTAAAACATAGGCTTTTTGTGGGACTGAAACATGACCGCGGATTTCCCAGAGCACCTTCAAGCCGTGTGGGAGTCAGGGGAAGCTGCAGGTTCTTGAACACTTCTTAAACTGTGTGTCTGCCCATACCATCAGCAGTTGCCTGTCCTCACGCTTATCCTCTTTGAGAGGGTAAGTTTTCAGGTGCTTACTTCACTTTGGTATTTTCTCTTACAATGGGAACAGCCCATCCTTTTTGTGGCTTTACGTCTTCAGAATTGCATATATGTGGGTGAGAGTGCAGAAAGTGGAGGCAAGGTGGGTCCTTGCTCCCCAGCCTTTCGGAGTTCCCATCTCTTCCCAAAAGCTGCCTGACAGTGTGAAGGAGATGGGGTCATAGCATCATTTTGTCTTGGGCCATGGGATCTACTTGCCTCCTCAAGCAGAGAGGCTCAGATCTGGACAGGGCTGTTGCAGAACAGGAAGGGAAGGTATGAGGCATATAAACATCAGTTCATAAGATTTCTTTTCGGTCTTAGCTCAGTGCATGTAGAGAAGCACTGCCTGATTAAATGCTACAGCCTTTGGCTGTATGTGCTGTGTTACAGAGATCAGAAGTGCACGGAAATACACTTAACACCATGCCACAGACTGAAGAGGTCACTCATGGCTTTGTTCTCAGACATGACCCAAATTCAGGCCAGTCTTGTTTGTATTTGGCTACAGAGAGCCAGGTAGGTGTCAGCCCAGCTCCCGACTTAATCTGGAGCAGCAGCAAGGTGGTAATGAGCTATGTGCTGCTCTCACAACCTCATCCTCCCACCTGTTTCTGACAATAAAGAAAAATGGGATAAAGCCGGGGGCTTTTACCCTGGCTGGTCCCCCGGGGCATTTGGGCTCGGTGAGTCAGTGCCAGGAAGACAGTGCAGGAGAAGAGTGCAGGGTGCGAGAAAGCCACGGTCAGGCTCAAGCCTTTTTTGCCATGCTGGAAAGTCAGAAGGTGTCCTTAACAAAAAGAAGAGGCTAGGCTCCTGTCTGCCCTGGACTCATTCAGGGATAGCTCTTCCCTAAAACTCTGAGTGTGAACTGAATACATCAGAAACATGGACTTGAGGATCTGGTGCTTGCAGGGCTGCTCCTAAGTTGTTTGTCTGAGGTGAGTGTGTTTCCCTCTGCATGCTGCTTGTAGGACCAAGCCCTGCTGTGCTGCAGAGAGTCACCTCTGCTCCTCCCGGAGCCAGAGGCAGCTCAGGTTAATCAGCACGTACAGAAATACACTCTGACAGTGGAAGCCTGGTAAGAGCACAGTTTAATTTCACTGTGGTATGCAGCACTCCAAGAAAACTCCCAGACTCAGTTCTTTTCCTTCAAGCACAATCCCTTATCAAGGTCCTTGGCAGCAATTCGCATACAGAAAGGAGCAGCTGTCATGGTATTCCCACATACAAACACAAAAAAACAACCCCTCCCTACTTTCAGTGCAGCAATGTTACGTAGTACGAATAATTACAATATTTAACACTTGTATCTGTGCTTTTAATCTTCAAAGCACTTAATGAGCACTAGGTGCAGGTAATTGTAGCTGCAGAGTGATGTGGCCGTTTGCACGAAAAAGAGAATTGTGTGCATGAGTGCTCCAGTGGTCCTGTGCAGGCTGGGCACAGAGTAAATAGGGCTGTAAAGGCCCAATGACACGAACTCTCTTGGCTGTCAGGGTTGATTCTTTCCTATCACTGATTGCTGTCCCCCTGCCAGAGGTCACTGACTTCTCAGGTCTGTTGGTGGAATCACTCACCTTATGGTTTCCCAACCCATCTCAGCCCCAACAAATTTGGTTAGGAAAGACCTATATGGTAAACCATGTTAGCTGACCTGGCGTGTTTTCACTGGAATGGATGAGGGAGTGCTTGGATGAGCAGCTCAGCCATCAGACATGGGAAAATGGTAACTCCTGGCAGATGGACAGAAAAGAAGGTGACTGTGGAGAGGCTTGTAGGAAGCCTGTAGGAGACTGGCAACCGTGGCAGCTGGCACAGGAGGTGTGTGCCTGACCAAGAGAGACGAGCCCATGCTGGTTTCTCCCTATTTTGGTTTGTCTCTCAGTCAATTTGATATGAAAAACATCACTGTAAAAGGCATTATTTGTTTCCTTAGTCTTCTTGCTGTATCCATGTGGCTCTTGGCTCACAGTGGAAAACAAGAAGGGATAGTGGAGAAATTGGTGCTCCTTTTAATACTTTTGCTTTCAGATTTTTTTTTTGGGAAGAAAAAAGACAGAAGACAGCTTTTCAGTCTTTTTGTGAGCAGGAAGGTCACAAGGCAATTGTTCAGTCCTACCATTTTTATGGCCATCTGTCCATCCATTATTGCCTCTGTCTACAACATCAGCCATTTGCTCTTGAAATGGTGCCCCTCCGTTCTCTCTTGTTTTGCTTTCTTACTGAGATTTCTCATCTACAAGTACTTGGGTAATGCCTCTGTTGTTGCTTAGAGCAGGCAAATGAGATTAGTGGATGTGAAATGCATCATCAGAGCATGCAGCTCTACAGGGTACCAGCTGCCAGCACCTGGGAAGGCAGAGCACAGCCTTACATAGGGCATCCTGACCATCCAGTTCTACTCCCTGCCTTCACAGGCAAGAAGGCTTTGTACTTATTAGAGTGAGGCTATCACTCTGGCAAAACAAGGCGGTGTTGATCTGGTCCCTTCCAGCTTCAGTGACCCCGTGGGTCTGTGTACTGACTGCACTGTTTAGATAAGTTTGGGGCCCACGTACCTCGTAATTTGATTTTAAACAAAGCAAATACAAACCTAACTGCTGGAACCTTTGTTTTCACTGGAAATCACGCTCTTATCTGTGCAGTATGAATGTCTGTCCTTCCTGCTGCTTAAGAGGAAAATGAAGGTGATATATAGCAAGGTAATAACAATACATTAACAGGAATCGGTTCATTCAAAGGGGTGAGTTCAGGGTTTGCTTTTATTTTAACTGTTCGTGCACATTATCATTTTCCCCTTGAGGATTGTTTTGGGGAAAAGATTGTGAAACACTGAGCTAGTTCTCTCTTATGCTGCAGCTTCATTAATATGTGCATAGCTCCAGAAAATGAAGTCTCTACTTCATGAAAATATTCCCCATAAGAATTTTGTCTCTGTCCCTTTGGTTAGTGAGGTTTTAGTAATATATTTTTTCTGGGTTTTATTAGTATGAATTAGATAATTTTTTTTCTTCTAGGAACTCCACTCCTCAAGTGGATTGATGAGAAGAGAATCTTTCCATTCCCTTAAGAAAAGGAGTTTCTAGACCTTGTTGTTAGAGAGGAAAGCATCCTATGAGTGTGAGCATACCTCAGAAGCAAAAAAAAAGCCCTGGGAAGAAACACATGAACAAACCAACCTCTGTAGTTTAACCATGTGACTCTTAAGTTCCTCCTTCTTTCTGAGGCCTCAACTACTCCAATTGGCAATGCTGTGGAAGGGGTAGCTCTTCCAGACAGCTGCTCCCAGGCAAGCAATGCCCTGGGAGAAGGAGCAGACCCAAGCTCTCAGCTTGGTAACTCAGTCTCCTGCCTGTACAGTTCTGTGGCAGGACTGTCTGCAAGATGAGGAAAAAAAAAAAAACAACCAACCCTGAAATCATCTCCCTTGCTCGCACCATTCCAATTAAGTGCAATCAATTGCTCAATCAATCTTTTGCTCTTAATAAAGTCAGTTATCTTTTTCCTTCTAATTCCCCTCCAGGTTTTTTAACAATTGTTCAGACAGACACAACAAGCAGCTTTTGTAAAGGAAGAGTGTAGGCGTTTCCTTTGGCTGTTTTCACTTTCTGCCTATGATGATGTTATGCTCCGCACCCTCCCCAAATCCTAATCATATACAATGAGTGTGCTGGGAGCCCATATATTTTTTTTTCCAACTGGCATGGACTGAGTATCCTAATTTGACAGCAAAATCATGCCAAAATATTGGGGGGGAGGGGGGGAGGTGGGGGCAGAGAGGGAGAATAGACATTTTGTCATCTTTGTGTTGTTGATGAGTCAGACCACTTAAACTAAGGAAAGGTTTAAAAAAGAGAAGGGAAGTGCTCTCCAGTCTTATCTACTCCAACATTAATTTGGGTAGAAGGTAGGAGAGGAGGAAGTCTGAGCAAATCTGTTCCTCGTTCAAGCTGCCTTTAGAGGGTTACTGTTGTCTGCAGGCTGGAAGAAGATGCATTAAATTGTTGCCCACTATTGAATGACTGTGGCAGAACACGAGAGGCCCCACAAGTGCTCATCTTGGTTTTGTGTGTGTGTGAAAGCCATGCATGCTTGATGTGCATCTGTAAAAAAGACCAGCACTGGCTTCCACTGCATTGCTAAAACTCTCCATTCCCTGTGGGAGGCAGACCACGGTGTACCTGCACAAAGCACATTTATGCCTCAGTACACCTGTCCCTGATAGGTTTAACTCCCCTGTCTTAAAAAAACAAATAAACTGTCTTTAAGTGACATAATCATGCAACTGCAAGGATTATCTGTGGGTCAGGCTGTGTCTGGAAGCAGAACTGGTTGGTCCAATTCAAAGTGGATGAGAAGATAAGATGGAGCAGATACCAAGTAACTTAAGAAAAAGAAAAAAAAAAAAAGATGTAGTCAGAAGAGTTAGGAGTGACCTGAATAGGAAGAAGAGGTAAGAGGGTGTGGTACTGTGGAAAGTGCCAGGAGCACAGTCCTTACTTAAACTTTACTTAGACTTGCCTGTGTGTCAATTTTAGCGCAGGGACAGTCCAGTCAGGCCTATGCATTTAACGGGAAAGAGAGGGGCAAGCAAGGGAATGGCATCACCTCACTGTGAAAATAAAAGAAACCAAGTTAGTGGGAAGCCTTGTGTCCTAGGGGAGCTGCTGGCAATTACAACACGCCAGGGCACATTTGCACTGCAGCAGCTCCTGCTCCTTGTCAGCAAACTTGAGCAAGCCTCATCCTTGTGTGCGATGCTGTGGGCCCCCGCTGCTTGTGCGCAGGGCTGGCTTCTCCAGCAGGTTTTGCAGACCACAGCAACCCTGTGCTCCTGTGTTTACACTGCCATCAGTCCCCCTGTAAGGGGATTGGAAGCTAGCTCAGCAGGGCCCATCCTACATGCAACTTCTGTGGTGCAGACATGCCCTGGGACATTAAAAAGTAGGTAAAACTCAGATGAATATGCTAAAGGTGGTAACCGGATAATGAGAGGGAAGTTCTATTCTACCTGATGGGCCATTTTCAACTGTATTTTTGAGGCTAACCCTGCTGGAAGGTGAAGAGGTGAGGAAGAAGTTTGCTCATTTTATTATCACTGGTCACAGTCTCCAGCTGGCTCAGTTGCAGGCAAAAGCCTCCAGTGTAGCTCAGAGGAAGTCTGCTCCAGATGATCCCAAATGACAGTGTGTCCGAGGTGCTAGTATGGCAGTGGAGACCAGCTGGATATGGAGGTTTCTCACGAATGCCCCTTTGCTTGGCTTTAGGGACGGAGGAGCTGTGCAGGAGCTGCTGTGCTGGTGGCAGGCCAGGAGATGATCTCCTTGCACTGGGGTGATCCTCCCTTGGCTGGGTCTTTCAGCCTCAGGGCTGTTTGCATTGTGAGGATGGCACAAAGCAGCCTTACTTCAGGGAAGGATTGGGGCCTGGGCCTTATCTCACTTTGATTATATTAAATAATCTATCTGTCTGCCATGTTATTTACATAACTCTTATTTAAATACTTTTACATCAGACACACTGAATCATGAGACTGAAAGTCTAGACGATGCTTGCTAGGTTCAGCCTGCCTTTAAGCCTCCTGCGTTGCCATTTTTCTTGTCTTTCTCTTCAGGATTACTCTGCTCTGCATTTGGCCTGTGAGGGACATACGAAATGCCTGGTGGTCCCAGGATTTCAGAGTGAGCAAAAAGAAATTGCTGAGGTGAGAGAGTGAGAGCACAGAAAGCAGAGAGAGAGGAGGGGGAGAAAGCAGCAGGGAGCAGGGAGATGCAGTGAGTTGTTTGTCTGGTTTTACTAGGTCAGCTTTGAGTGAGACTGCAGGGCACATGGCTTTGAACAGAGAAACTTAGGGCAGGACTTCACCCCTGGAACTTGCCTTCTGGCAGACGCTGCCCTGGCCAGCTGCTATAAGAGATAATTCATTTGGTGAGAGCAGAAGAGGAAGGTATGGTGTTACCTCACACTAAGTGGGCTTATAGGCAGAGGCTAGAAGCTGGGAATTGGGAGAGGGCAAATGGGACAGAAAAGACATTTGTTACACTAGAGAAAAGCCAGGAAAGCCCATTCATTTCCCCAGGTTCTTCCCACTCCCCTAAACATGCATTATAAATCACTAATAATTCATAAATGGCTTGTGTTATGGCACACTTGATAATTTCATGTCTCTTCTTCTGAAGGCACCTTTTAGGTTTTATGCCTCACTGTCACAAGCCTTGTTGTTATGATTTAATTATATGTTGATTTTGAGATACATTTCCTGAGATCCTTGGGTGCACCGGAACCAAATCTCTGCTTTGGAATAAAGAAGGACTGAGGCTTCTGGTTCCTCATCTTTCGCTTCCTTACGAGAAACGTTTCATCAAGGGCTGCTCTAGCCCTTGCTGTTGCTTCCACAGGCCTTGAAGATGTCAAGGCTGAGGTGGAGCAGCACTTCCACCTAGTGGTCTGCACAAATTAAGGCAATTTCTCCAACCTCGGGAGTTCTAAGTCCGCAACAAAATCTTGAAGTTAGTCTCTGAAACCGTGAATCTTGCCCTAATACGAAGCAGTGGGTTGTTTAAATTCCAGAAAGAATAACACAGTAATCCGGGTTTTATTTGTATGTGCTAGTCATTTCTTGGACTTAGTTCCATGGGAATCGATGTGATTTGTTAGATCACACCTTCAGGAATGGGGTGACAGCAAGGTGAAGCAGGGAAAATCATGTGTTCCAAAACTGAAGAGCAATGCAGTGCGTACTGTGCTACGCTTACAACGTGCTGGGCACCCACCTGTGCATCCCACAGCACTTTACACATCTGTATTCACCCTTACTTTGCAGCTGGAGAAAACAAGACGTGAGGGAGTATGGCAGATACTTCAACAAATACTATCTCTTTTGTATCCTTGTTTTTGGGTGCTGCATGTGGATACTGTTCTCCAGGAAAGCTGAGCAGTGAACCAAAGTCAGTAAGGATTTAGAGCACATATAGATGGAGCATGGCAGAATCCTGGTCTATGGGATAGTGTTCCAGTGCGGATAAATAACCACCACAGCAGAGCACCGTGTAATACCAGACGAACCTCAGACCCTCTAAAAACCAGACCTAGTGTCTCAAGCCAAGCTCTCAGGGAACTGAGACCTGCTCATCTCATGAACAGATACTTCTGAATGAGTTAAAAGGGCCAAGTTGAGGATTATTAGGTGGGGTTAAATCACACTGACAGGCCTGTTGGTAGCAAAGGCCCTATAAACTTGTAAGGGGAAGGCTCAGGTTTGCTGTCTCCTACTGCCATTGCCAAGCTGTGCTGCCTCCTTTCAGCAGCTGTTGTGAAAGAGGAACTTGCTGTTCTACAAGGGCTGTTTCCCAACAAGGAGGCTGAAAGGGTGGAATTGTTATTGTGAAGACTGGAGAATTACACACACACAGGCACACACAGGCACACACACATATACCCACACCTCCTCTGATTCCTGTGAAGGGAAGTTGTGAGTTCAGAAGTGAGGTTCAGAGCAACTGAGGTGATTCTGCCATGAATGGCAGTATGTGATTGACATCTCTGGGCTGATTCAACATCCAGGCATGATATGAGGTGTGTTGAAGTTATTTTAGGGTGCTGTGGCCTGCCTTAGGGTATGCTGAAATTCTGACACCCGGCCAAATACTTGACTCTCTGGGGGAGGGGGTGATCTTCTGATTGCCACACCCTCCCAATTGGCTGCCCAAATGCAATTATATTAAAAAAAAAAGTCTTTATTGACAGCAAAAAAATGAACGGTTTTCACTGGAGGAACACACAGGTCATTGTTCCTCTTTTGCTGTGTGACTCATCCAGATCAAACTGTCTGTTTAGTGTATCTACTAATGCAGTTAACTTGGAAAACCTAACCCATAAGTGCTTCTTTTGTTTCCTAAAAAACAATCGCTGGATGCCTTTTGAAACTTTTCAATTTTTTTTAAGCCCTGCCGTGTTTTGGAACGAGAAGAGCACAGGCACTTTCTTGGCAAATCTTCCATAACCTTTTCTGTTCCACCCTGAGACAGTACCTTCTTTTACTGGGCTTGCAACAGAAGTGCTTTACACCTCCGAAGAGAGGAAACCTTAATGACATGCCTGTGAGCTGAGTGAGCCTGAAGGCTGGCATAATGTCACACCTTATCATTGGGTCCGAAATGTGTCCCTGAGGTCCAGACCCTGAGCACGACCTCCCTTGACCCGATCCATCAGCATTCAGTTGCGATCTTCCTGGGACAGGGGCAAGATGAGAGCCAGCCTTTACCCCAGTCCCCGCTCTCCCCCGAGAAGCACATAACGTTTATGCTTGAGCTCTTTGTGTCATGGAGGTGGCTGCAATGCTGGGACAGGAATCTAGGGGATGCAGATCCACCCCTGCCACTCTTTTCTGCCCATCCGTCTGTTGCACAAGGGAACAAGATTGCAAGAGCACATAGCCTGCCCCGGCCGCCTCCCTGTGCGGCCGCCTGCGTCCTGCCCCTTTGGCACTGCAGCATTGCCCCATGTGCAATGCAGCTGGAGAGGGCTCTGCCTACAGAGCAAGCACGACGCTCATCCCGAAAGGCAGGAACTCTTCCGAGTGCCTCGTTCGGAATCAAAACCCTCGGATTTTGTTTCATTATTGGTTTGTTTTGTTTAAGGTGGCTGACTGTTAGCTCCTAAGTTCTTTCAGATGAGGTTTTAATCAGAAATAGGCTATGTGCAAATAAATATACTATCCCCAATTGGAAAGAAAAAGGACTTCAGACAATGCACTTATCTCAGTACTGCTTGGGTAGTTGAAGCAGCTGCAAGAAAGCTAATAGCAGGGTTGAAACCAGACTTGCCAGCAATTTCAGTCTTGGCCAGACAGTCAATTTTTTCATGCTTTTGTCTGGCTGTCTCTTGGTAGGGCTGCACAAGAAGACCAGTTTTACTTTATTTCATTATTATACGTATATTTTTCTGCTGAATTCATCTATGACTGCCATAACTCAGTGGCACTCTCTTTCCAAGGAAGCTTGAGTGACTGGATAATGAAAATGAATTGTGATTCCAGTAAAAAAAGAAAATTCTTCTCTTCTGTGCAGCCCAATCCCAATGATCTACTTTTGCCAACCTGTCCCTATGAAATAAAAAAGAGGCATTCATTTGTGCTGCCTCATTTTTCTCTGTGTACAGTAAAAGGATTTTCTGTTGCAATCTGTCATTCTCGTGTGCACTCTCTAAACAGCCTGTGCCCCCTTCCACTCCAGGCAGTACAGAGAGCAGTTATTTTTAATAGAACTCGTTTAACATACCTATGTGTTGGTTTGTAGCAGAGCTCACACTCTCTGGACGTCGCTGCAGCTGGGATCCTCCTCTGGACAAAGGTGATGTGTCTTAGAGCGTCTTTGGCTTGGCAGGGAGGTTTATTAAAATACCACAAGTTCAGACAATGCTGGTTACAAGGAGTGCACAGTGCATTGTATGTGGGAGGACTGGTGCAGAGTTTCCAGTAAAAATGAAGTGACTTAGAAAACTCTTCTTCACCCTGGCACATCCCAGGGAGCGTATTCTGTGTCTGTGTGTCTGGTGAAGCCTGCTTGCACTCGGTGCACAATGTGTGCTTGTACATGTCTCACAGAAAATCTTGGGAATCGTTTAGCTCCTTGCTTGCGCACAGCACAGGTTTCGAAGTGTCCCAAAGCATATTCTTTTGTGTCCAATGAAAGCCTGTCTCAGACTTTCAGCATAGCAGGGGCCATAGTTTCAGCTGCTGTAAATCAATGAAGTCTCAGGGAAGCTGGTGGGGCTCTGCCATTTTACACCAGCTGAAAGTTTGGCCCTTGCCTCTGCCCTGTACTCAGCCCTGAAGATGTGGGCAGCAGAGGCAGGAGGCAGCACCCCACGTAATGACAGCCTGTGGAGCTGTAGCACAATGCCCGCAGTGAGCCGCCGAGTTAATGCAATGCAGTTTCATCATCTGTCCAGGCAAAATGAGGACACGATTTTGCAAGATGCTTTCAGGCTGTTGCCACAAGCTATTTTACATGTCTTAGAGTCTTCAGCTGTCACACGAGTGGAGGTCTCAGCCTTCTTTTCTCGTGGTGAGAAAAAGCTGTTTCTGATTCCTTTCCTCTGGCTTCTCTGCATTTCACAGGACAAAGCAGGTTTCCTCTACCTTTTATTTGTTTGGTTTCTCAATGCTTCATTTGAAGTTAGGCCCAGAACTTTTTGTGATCTTGGCAGTAAGGTTCCAAAGAGTTGATGAGGGGCTTGAACAAGAACTGCCTCAGAAAGTGGAAGTCAGTGGCTTCAAAGGTTTGAAAGCACTTTGCACCAGCCCGTCCTCTAGTCCTGTTCTTTTCAGTAATCTTACAGGACTTGATTTCATGGCCGAAGGTCTTTGGCTTTTGTTCTGTCTCTTGTCAACTTTGAATTCATAGTTTGAATGATAGTTCAAAATATACATCAATTTTGAGTTAAAAAATAACGCATAGAATAGGAGGAAAGCATTTTCAGCTTCACTTATTAAAACAGATGGATTAAGATTTTTTAAACTTCATAGACAACTTGTAGGTCATTTTCCAGCTGGGTCAAGTCTACAGATAAGGTATCTGGTGATAATTTAATGGAGCTATACTCACTTGTACCTGCTGGCACCCTCCCCCCCCTCGCCCCCCCGCCCCCTTATTTTCTGCTTTTGACCCATAAAACCCTGGGTGGGTTGGGATCTGACAGCCTGATACATTAGGTGTTTCTCAAAGCTTCAGGAACCCACCTTTTGATAATACCTCCCCTATCTCTTGAGACCTCTGTTAAGAAAAATATAGTTACCTTTTTGAGCTGCTCAGGAGTCAGGGTGACTAGTCTGTGGTTATAAAGTATTGTCTGCTTTTGGTTGCATGTTAGAGCTCTGGGTGAATTTTTCCTTCGTTAGGGTGTCTATGGGACAGGACAGACCCGTGAGTCAGAGAACGCAAGGACTCGCTGTCCCTACCTGCTACTGAAGCTAAAGACACCTCTGAGTGAGGCTGTGAGGCTGTGGGTACAAGTGCTATTTTCATTTGGAACACAAGTTCCCTGAGCACTTTGAAAACCCTGTTCTGTGCCTGAGTCAGCAGTGCAGTGTTTGGCCCATGGTTAGGTAACTACTCACTGATCCTGTTGCCAGTAGCAAGCAGACAAACCCAGACCTTGCAGTCTGGACTGTGATTTCACTGATGTCATGTTAGTCTGAAATACAGATGAATATGACTCTGTTTCAGATACCAAAATGTCTCCCATCACCTAAAGATGTGCAGTGATCTTCAGCAGGAAAGGAGGACATCAGTGACTAGGAGTATTGGGGCATTTCTCTTTATTCATTCATGCCAGTTGTGTTGGAAATAGTGGTGGATAAAGACAAGCAAATAGGGTCCTGGCAGCACAGCTTTCCTGAGCTTATAAGCCAGGAGAGTGACGGAGATAGTCCTGAACTGTAAATGGTGCAATAACAATAAGCAGCAAAGCAGTGAGTGCATAGATGTACAGCAGGGGGAAAGAAGTGGTAGAGCCCCAGCTGCAGCATGGGCACTTCACACTTAGCTCAGCCACTTCCCTCTCTGAGGGGTGAGCTCAGCTCAAGGACAATGTTCGGAAATAAATGTAAATAAAGGAGGAGTCAGATGTGTCAGGTGCTGCTTTGAGGTCTCAGGCTTGCTCATCTTCTCCTTTCCCCTTTCTTTGGGTCTCTTAAAAGAGGTTACATCCCTTGCCCCCATTGCCACTGCCTCTGTGTGCCTCCCTTTCCCTGCCAGGCTGACTAGATGCCAGGACTGCTGTGAGCAACCTGAGGACAGTCTGAGTTGGATGCAGCAAGTGTCAGATCCTAGGTGCATTTTCCTTCTCCTCCATCTGCCTTAAAGCCTTTTCTTCAGTCATTGCCATCCGCTAAGCCACTACTCCAGCTGTGGGAATGAGCAGGTCAGCACTGTGTAATTCGTGCTGCCAAGTGCTACCAGTCCCAGGCAGGAACAGGGCAGAAGGGGAAGGATGAGCCCTGCTTTTCTGGGGTCTGCTCTTGTCCTTCCCACATGCCTCACAGCCTCAGCTCCTTTGGGAGCAGCTGCAGTGGCCTAAGGAGGCTCAATAGTGGGAGGTAAGGCTAGCAGCCTCTCTAAAAAGCCAGATGAGGCTCTAAAAAGTGGTGAAGGAGACGTGTGAGAGCGACAGGGTTCAGGCATAGCTGCCTGCCCTGCACTTCCTGTCCTTGCAACCTCCACCCACATGTGGTGGGAAGGTGCAAGAGGTGGTGCCCCAGGAAAGCTGTCCTGCAGGTGGGGACATACTGTGTTAATAACTAGGATGCTGAACAAAGACCTACAGCTATAGGAGATATCACAATTTTCAACTGCAGATTGCTATCTACCTTCTGAATGCCCCTCTCAATCTCTTGGGAGATTTGCTGAAGTAAAAACTTCTTGAACCATTCAATGCAAATGAGCTGGTTTAGAAAAACCCTGCAATTCAAATCATTTGAGCTACTTGGGTGCAATGTGCTAAGGACACCTGAGGACTCTCTTGAACTAAAAGACCTGTGGCTGATAGCAGTGACATGTAGGCTATGCACCTTTTGTGGATGGCATAGTTGGGGCTGGAAGAGGGCATTTGACTGAGGGCAGAATGGCTGTAAAGTCAGACTCAGTTATGGATCTACGGCTCCTCTTGTGATACTAGTCTTATGTGGGTAAACAACTCTGTTTTTGAGAAAATCATTGATGAATTACAACAAAGTGAGGAGGATGAGGGCAGTCATTTCTATCTGCCATATATTTTGTTCCATGTGTAACTCTGCAGATCTGAGAGGAAAGCTTTTTTCCTTAACATATATATACATCTATCTATCTATCTATCTATCTATCTATCTATCTATCTATCTATCTCTCCAAAGCTGCATTCAGCTGCTTCTAAACTTCAGTGGGGTTAGGGAAGCAAATTCTGAGTGTCATTTAGCATCTCAGGAAAAACATATTTACACTGGGAAAGATCCGTGGGTGAAGCAGTTTAGAAGAATCTGAGCAAACTTCAAAAGTAACCTTAAAACCAAAGAAATTTTACTGAAGAAAGTAATTGAGTATATTTTCACACCTACCCCAAGTGGACTGGATGAAGGCAAAAGTGCTGATGGATTTCATCTCACCTTGGGGAGATCAACTGGGAAGGAAATACTCAGTATATATCTTTCCACCTTCCCAGAGAGAGGATGCAACCCAAATCTTTTCTAGTTCTGTGGCTGCCAGATTTTGGGATGCTGTTGTATTATTATTCAGATGGGGAAAAGTCAGATGCTGAGACTCAGTCTATGCTAGTGAATCCAAGCATGCCTGACAGCCTTCTTTGGCCCTGGAAGTTGACAGTCCATGCTACCACACTTGCTAGCACATTCTCTGGCATGAGCATGGCCCATTGCAACTGATACTCTGCCTGAACAATTTTTGAGTCTGGTCTGGCAAGAGGAGTGTGCCTGGGAGCATACCCAGTAGATGGTTTGCTAGCTGCCACCTCATTTAGGAGGTTTATTCACTAGCACACAGTTCTCCAGCCTCTCTCCAGCTGCCCAGGAGGTTTGGTGCCAATGCCATAATTGGGATGCTGCTGTGGACACAGCCTGACTATAACCCAGCATAGGGCGTGCATGTGGCACACTGGAATTCAGCATGGAGCATGTTAGCTATTTGATGGCCTGTGCAGATACCTCAGTGAAGCTCCTGGACATTCATGCTTTGTTACCTTGGAAGAGAAGGAAATGAGACAAGGGGGGCAAATCCTGCTGAGGTGCATCTTGAGAACACAGTAGCAGGGCAAGGGCAGATGTGCCCAAAGGCCCAGTGTGTTCAGCTGGCCGTTGCCAACCTAGGAGCCTTGCAAATGAGTACAAATCCTAACTGATTCACTGAACTATGAGAAGGGGAAATCACAAACAAGTGAGTTTTCCATGGTACCATCTCATTCCTAGTGGTTTTTCTACAGGCACGGAGTACTTTGCCCATGACACAAGTTGGAGGCTTGACTGTGTCACCTCTGCTTAAGCAACTCAGGACAGCTTGTGGAGAATATCCACCAAGGGAGGTTAAGTTCAAGACTTCTATCCAAAGTGTGCTGAGGCACTTGAGTCATGCCTTGACCCTTACGGCAGCATTCTGAGATTTTGACATGATTTTTGTACTTTCATTGTCTTAACATCTCCAGAACTGTATTGTTATATTTACTGTACAGAGTATCTTCAGGGCTGCAAGACAAAAACCCCTGTAGGATTCAGAGGTGTGATGGTTTCCAGGAGTGCTTGGTTGATTGTGAAGTGAATGTCTGGCACAGGGATCTGGGAGTGTTTTGGTAAGAAATGAGACCTTGTAATTACTTTTGTCCTGCAGACTCAGAGAGCAGAAGAGGAAAGATCAGGATGTGCCCAGGGATTGTGATAGAGGCAGAGACCCTGTGAGGGTGAAATGAAAGGCAAAGGGAATAAGCTTGGGACAGGAGCTACTGCAGCATTGACACTGGAGAGGGAGGACAGGGAAGACAGGGGACTATGAGCTGGTGACGGTGAGCCAGGGACAAATAGTAGACTGCAGCCAGAGTAAGGAAGTTTCATAGGCAATTTATGGCTCAGATATTCATTTGATACCTGTCTGGTAGCCTTCAAGCTGGGTATGGGACAGGGTCCATTGCCCATGCATGCTAGCTGTGAGATGCTGGATTCTCTCCAGTTAGGCAGTGGCTCACAGTGCTCACTGCCTCTTACCCAGCCTCTGCAGGTCTCTGGGTTTGCAATGGCTCACAGTGCAAGAGCTCACAGTGCTGAGGAAAGCTTTTCCAGCAGGGAGGCTCAATTCTGCATCCAGCACATACACAGCCCAGTCTGTAACACACATGGACTCCACCACGGAGTGATGCTCCGGAGCTACCTCGTGCATGACAGCTACCTTTGCTAGCTATCTCCGCTTCTTTTGCATATGTAAATAAATCTGGGTTGCAGTGAACTGTGCTTTATATACAGAAAGCCATAAATTTAGTTCAGAAAGCTGTAAATTATGTAAACAATGGAGCAGCACTGAGTATTGCAGATTTGTGGTCATTAAGTAGTTGAACTCAATTCTTCTCAGGCTGGAGGGGCAAAATGCACATGCAATAGTGCTTTAAGTCTTTCCATCATTTGTGTTTTTTCCTGTTCAGTGGTAGGTGCTTTTCCCCTGCTGTGATCTCCTGTCTTTATGAGTTTCTACAGCATTTGAAATACTGTATAATGAATGGACAATCCATTTTCTGGGTACTAGATATTACCATTGTCATTCCATGCAAAGTATCTTCCAAGGTAGCATTAGGTTATCCCGATGTGATAAGTAACCAGTCTGCTTGTTGACATATGTAATTATAAATCTGTATAATTTGGATAATGCTTATCTAATTCTCAAGTCCTTCTCAATAGATTTCCATTTTCCCTATAAATTTTCTGTTTTCTTTCGTCTCCCCCACTCTGGGTGTCAACTGCTAATATAACTAATGATTTTTTCTACTCCTGTTTCCAGATAACAGCTGAAAATGTTAAACAAACCAGAGCTCTGGCAGGACCCTGCTAGACAATTCATCCAAACACATCATTTTACAACTCTGATAAAAGGATCTGTTGGATTTTCTTTTGGATGAGATAGTTCATTCGTATTTGCTACATGTTAATGTGAGTAGAAAGCACTGAGATCTAAACAAGGTAGATAAATAATTTCAATGATTTCAATGAATAAATCATTTCAAGAAAGAGCTTCGTGAAAAATAGAGAGCCATGGACAATCTGCACTGAGAGAGGACTCTTTTGACTTGGGTGGTGCTAACACAGTGTGTGTTTGCAAGTTGAGTAACAGGCAGTAGGAACTGCTGGACCGTGAATACTCTTGTATTGCCCTGTTTGTTGGTAAAGAGATGGGAAGAATTGCTCTGAGGCATCTCTTCCTGGGCTGAAGGGTGCATGCAGAAGAAAAAAGGGAGTGACAAGAACAATACCCATTTGCCCACTCACAAAATTTGAATACAGGCTTTTATTTGGGTTTGTTTTTGATTCTCCCAAACATCATCAGTTGACATATTTTCCACTGCCGTTTAAAAATTCTGCTTTGTAATAATAAGATTTATAAAAAGAATAAACAAGACAGCAAAAATATATTAAACAAATAAATCTGGCGGATTAAAAAAAGTGAGGCAGTGCCCATACTCTGTCTTCACCTCGCAGTTCAAAGCCACTGCTGAGTGCCTCAACAGGCTGCTCGAATGGAAGTCACGAAGAGCACAGGTTGCTTGGCAGAGCATCCACCGCACAGAGGCTCGTCTGTCAAGTTTGACCCTCAAATCCTCCTTTCTCCATGTAGGTCTCCCTGCATTTTGCCTGCTGGCAGGCAAGCTGCCTTTCGTTAGTGCCTCCATTCCCATCTAATTGTGTCCCTTGCTTTGGGCATGATCCAAGGCCAACGGGAAGACTTTCACCGGCTCCAGTCAACTTTTGGAGCAGCCTGTTTGAAAGGAAAGGCTGGCAAAAGGGCCGTGCAGAGAGCTGTGAAATGCTTGTGCATGTTCTCTTTGAGTTTAATGGTGCTCCATGCTCTGAAATGTTCATGTATGAGTGTAGGGTAGAAAAGGAAAAAGGAAAAAAAAAAAGAATTGCTAAGCCAGGAGAAAGAGGGCAGGGGAACCTGATCCTGCACGAACTGGAGTGCAGCTGCATAGCCTTGAGCGTTACTGTGCGTAGTAGCAAAAATGAGGCCCAAAAGGGGAACGCTTAGCTAAGTACCTCAGCAGCACTACAAGATGCTTACACTAACGTCTCCGCAGACACGCCTGCTGTGAGGCTGGGTGGGAGTATTAAGGGATCCGGAGATTTAGTGCTTTATGGTGAAAAGGACCAAAACAAGCATTTAACTTGCACCTGCACACGAGCCCCCTCTGGGACTGGCATGAATACATTCCTAACACGTGTGATGCTGCGTGGCCATGGCTTTTATGGGCCTGCGGATATTTTCTGGGCTAGCAAGCACTACGTTTCTTGAGTTGTGGGGGTGATAAACAACGTGAATTGCATTATACAAAAAAGGCATTCCAAAAGAAGATAGACAACAGCATGCTGAAGTCTGATAATAGCATGCTAAAAAAATACTTCTTCTGTACCATCAGTAGTGATGGAAAGCAGCGAGACCTTAAAGTGATCAACAGTAAATATTATGGAATCAATATTAGTCAACTGAGAATTTGCACGGAGCCAGGGGATTTCAGTAACATGATAAGCAGGAACATTTTTCCTCAAGTGTAGCTCAGGAATTCGAATTGCTCTTCAGGGATGCCATCTAATATTTTGTTCCTTTTCAAAGTAGGAGGTGCAGCTACATACAGACGCAGAAAGGGGACGGTAGAACCCATCCACAAGTAGGGTCTCTGCATCAGACTTACGGTATATCTGGGTGTACTAGGACTGATCTGGGTACATCTCTATTTGTTGCTGTCTCCCAGTAAAGAGAACCTCTCTGCAAATGATAACCAGGGTCTTCCTAGTAATGGGCCCAGGACAGAAATTTTGAACAGCATGGCATGTCTGAGAGGAGTAAGAATTTTGCTTATGGACTGAACATAAACTGGAGTTTTCCCATTCTGGGATCAAGAAAGCCAGCTGGGATGCTTGAAGTCAGCTGTCATGGACGGCAGGAAGAGTGAACTTCCTTTCTCCAGACTAGGGGCTCACATGGTACTTAGCCCAAGGGTATAATGAAAGCTGGAGGAACTGCACTGAAAAACGTGATGATGTGGAAGGTTTTGCTGACTAAGAAACATTTGACTGTGAATGAACTCCATGGGGAACCCACAGTTAGGCTCCACAGAAAATAAGGGAAGTCTAGCAAATATGGAAAGGAGAGGTAAAGAAATAGCCAAAGATAGTATCTAAAAGAGGGAGGGAAAATACAAGTATTAAGTCAAGGGGGAGAAAAATGAATGAAGTCTTGGAGAGGAAAGAACCCTGAATTAATGGTTACTCTTGGGTGCTGTCACTTTATTTCATTTTCAGTCATTTTCAGTCAATTTACGTAATGCTGAATTGCCTGTCTAGTAAAAACGTACAGCTTTTGGGGACTTTTTTTTAATATTAACCTATGTTTGAAATTGAAATTAATGTTTTGTTGGCTCTGTTATTTGGATGCTTGTATTTGACACATATCTTCAGGCTTTGTTTTGTTAGCAGACTTTATGATAATATTTTTGTGGCATGCAAGTGTCTGTGCGTGTGTGAGAGAGAGAGGGGGAGGAGGAAGAGGAGAAAGTGCAGCTTTTCCCAAATGAGGGTCATGACCTAAAAGCTTAGTAGGTCAGAGTTGAGAATTTAAAAAAAAAAACTGTTTCCTTTCTTGCATGGATTGGGGACCGAATGAAAGCGTGGCTGGCACACAGTCTGCTTCTGCCCTTGATTTTCCTGTTCTCGGGAGGGTTATTTACATCTTTGCTAGAATGAAAAATGCGAAACCTGGTAGCTCATTACAGTTTAGGCAATGGGATGAGGACATTTTTCGCAATGGCAGGAGTCTTCCTGTGGCAAACAGGTTGCTTCTTGAAACATGCTCAGAGTTGCCCCTCCACAGCTCAGTGCTGCCAACTCTGCCATGACTTTGCTGTGCAGCACTGGTGCCTTGGTCATTGACTGTGTTGGCACGAGAGGGGCAACTGCATGAGGTCTTCTGCTTTAAAAGAAAATGAGGTCCCCACAGCTTGATTAGTGGAAGAAATTCTTAGAGCTCTATTGGTAACAAGGGCAGTAGGGGCTTCCCAAATCCGGGGAGAGACACACACGTTGCAAGCCCATCTGGCAGCTGGAGGGCATGTCCCAGCCACTGCCTTCCCTGTGCTACTTGCTCCAGCAAATTCTGGTGTTTTTAAACAAATGCAGATTTTACAGTGTTTGAAGTAAGGATTGAACCAAAGGTCTGAGGTCTGGACATTCAATTGTTGTTTGAATTGCCTAGATAAGGGTTCAGTTGCTTATTTTTGGCACACTATTAGGCTTGCTGGAGTAACCTAGCACAATCTCTGAGCATGCGAGAACTAATGTGGTGGTTGTTTGTTCAGAAGTATGTATGCAGCTTCCAAGAAAGTCAGCCGGGCTGCACATGTGTGTCTGCGGGAAAGAATTCCCATCTGCCATGTAAAACACATAATTCTTATACATTCACCAGAGAGACAATCCACCATTCCCTATCCATCAAAATGTTTTGTGCTAAGTGGTGGGAAACAGTCTGACAAATGGCAGGTGATTTAGAACTTCTTTGGTTGAAAATTGATGGCTATTCCAAGCAGGCTACAGTGTGCATTAGATGCTGATGCAAGACATAAGCGTCTGACCTATGTAATAAACATGAAAAGGACGTGATATGTGAGCCGGCAGTGAATGCAGCTTTTGGGTCACACCTCATGCCGGGCATGTCCCACAATGAAGCCAAGTCTGCCGATCTGAGCAGCCCTTTTCTGGGCTGACCAGTGGATAATGTGTAAAAAGGGTGTGGTGGGACAGGTTGAGTGCTTCACACGTATGTTGAGGACATTCTCTCCTCTTTGTGCAAATAGATACCTACATTAGACAGACTTGGTGGTAGCTGGATGCCTCACTGCATGAGGGAGCTGCCATAGTTTTGCCTAAATCCCTCCCTCCTCCCCCGCCCTCCCACCAGTTTGGATTTATTTAACTGATGCAAACCTCAATGACACCTTGAGTGAGCTTTAGGTGATTGCACCTTACTTTGCATTGCAAGGGCCTGGAAGCACTGTGATTCCATAGGTCAGCAGAAGGGAGCAGGTCTTTTCCCTGGAGACACAGTAACCTCTGTGACCTGTCTGAGGTGTATGATCATTTTTATCTGCTCTCAACACTTCTCTTACAATTGGTGAAATACATTCTTCTTTCAGTTTAAGTAAATGGTTTAAAGTGATTTGCTTGTTTAGGATAATTCGTGCTGATCTGAAGTAGCCATATTTCTACACAAAATATCACCTAACAACTTCTTCATAGGTTTAATGAAAACTCTTTATAAAATAAGGGCTGTAAGTCAAATTAAGAATCCCTGGCAGCAAATATGCACAAACCTGTCAATAGCACTGTGTAAACAAGTACTTTGTTGCCTTTCATAATACAATAAAAAAATACTCACGTTTCAAGAACTGTAACAAAGTTGAAGGCTCCAGGATATAGTGGGTTGAAAAACAACGCCTGATGCCTCTGAGCGGAAATACTTTTATTTCTTTAAATAAAAGGGAGAATGAAAAAAAGCCATACAGCTTGAAATTGTGAATAGAAATTGCAGAAAATTACGATGTGAGTGTATGCATTTGTTGGTGTTGACTCAGAGAGGTCTTCTGGCTCTTCAGTGGCTTACAGCTGGAAAATGTTTAGAGATAGGGAGCCTTGTTATTAGTTTCTCCTATCACGTCTCATGGGTAACATCAAAAATACAATGTGGCTTTGTTCCCCTTTGTCACTCCATTAGATTTCCATTTAAACTTCCATCTTACCATGAGCGTTAAAACAGAGCCCTGATTTGCATATTCTCCTGTACTACAGCAAGAGCTGTGCTGACCATTACAAAAACACAAATACAGGTTTGAATTATGGCCATTTTTAGATGATTCAATTAGCTGCTAATAGGTGTTCACAGTGGTATGTTGTAATGGGAAGTCAGGTTGTCGTTAATGGTTACCATAAGTTAGAAGGGTGTTAAAAACAGCCGTCCCATTTGGCTCACCCATACAATCAGAGCTCTGTCTTCCGAGCTAGCATGGCATACTGAACAGGCAGGAACCTGAGCTTTAGCTGGTAATTTTATTGCTTTCCCCCTCTAGTGCTCAGTCGATATGAATAGGAATGGCTCTGTGGAGCTGCGCAAAGAAGAGCCCAATTAACCCCCGATGATCCTCTGGAGGGATTTTGCATCCCTGTAGGGTGCTTGTTACTGCAATTATGTTTTCCATTATGGATTTTCTTTGGAATGTGCAACCCGCACAGAAGAATCAGATAGCAGTAAGCATGACATAGTTCATCACAAGCATGAAGAATGAACTCGTTGATGGCTTAGAATATTAAAATACAGTAGCCAGAGTAGAAGTTAGAGAAATGGAAAGGAGGCTCGTCATCTGATCTTTCCATCTGTGCTACATTTCAAAGATAATTTCACTATTCTGTCCAAACACGTGCTACTGTGTTACAGAATGTTCTGTCTTAGTCAGGATATTAAGTGACACATGATTATGAAAGGAATGGATATTACATGAAAAACACAGTGTACAGATAAATATACGGGGGTATTAACCATTGCAGGCACATTCACATATCAGCCTATATAAATATGGTGGGGGTGTGACTTGCAATAAGTCTGGTACTGAATCTGCTGATGCTACTAATTAATATTTATTTTTTGTATTACAACAGCATCCAGAGATCTCAATTAAGGTTCAGCTGAGCTTATTGCTGTACATGTATAGCAAAAGGCAGGCATTGGCCCAAACAGCTTCCAGTCTTTCCAGATGGCATAAATGAACAGGGATAGAGACAGGAGCAAAAATTTAAACTTAGCCAAGGGTGCGCCAAGCTGAAAGTGTGATCCTCAGGTCTGGGTGAGGTGTCTGAACTTCACAGGTGATACACAGAAGGAATAAGGCATTTAAGGCAAGGAATGGCAGCAGTTACATAGCACTATGCCAGCTGGCTGGTAAAATGTGGGGAAGGTTTATTCCTCAGACCATCCTTTTTCCCCAGGCAGGATTTAGAGCCTAGAGACCTTTTCTGCAGCCAAATATCACAGCCGTGTCCCTAGATGTGAGCTCCAGCCGAGGTTAGGGGACAGATGGCTGCATGAACGACTGCTGCTGGAGAACCTCTGAACTTGCACCCAGGGGTGAGACGGCATCTTCAGGAGATGAGAAGTGATGTTGTCTCTCAGCCCAGCTAGTGCATTCCACCTGGGACGGCATAATGAGGAAGACTTGGAGAGCAAAGAGAGAGGAGATTGGAAGCTCCAGCTCCCCATCCCAATCCAGCTGTGCTCATCCTCCCTCATTCCAGACGTCTTTCCTCCCCCACGTCCCATTAGTAGAACAGAGTCCTTGGGGCAGCCTACTGAAAATGAGTGGAGGGCCTTAGAAACTGGAAAACATGAATATTGAAATAAAAAGTTAGTGAGTGAATAGGCCAGAGGCAAGAGGAGGAAGACTGAGCAACGTGCCTGAGAGGCAATTTAGCAGGGAGGGGCCAGGCCTAATTAATCTCTAGGATGAGGAGGTGGGTCAAGCGACAAGTGCAGCACTGAGCATGCCTCAGGCTGAGCATCGCTTTCAACACCTGGTTTATTAATACTCAGAGAGCAGTGGCACTGTGTATGGGGAAAGACTGGGTTTGGGGTGTGGTGGTGATCTTCTCTTCTTCCTTTCTTAAGCAAAGATGTCCCATGCAGCCAGACCAGCATAGCTCTTCAGCTTAAGAGGCAGCCATGGCAGGGATTTTAGTTGCACCATCGCAGGCTATGAAGCTGTGTGTAGGAATTGACTATATTAGGTGGGAGTGCTGCTCTAATACAGAAATACTTATTAGGGGCAAAGAGGGGAAAAACTCTTTAAGTTCTGGACCACAATCCTGACATTCAAAGCAGGATGGCTCATATTGCTAGTTGCAAGTCCATGAGGATCTGCCTCAAAATAAGCTGAGACAAGATCATCTGTTTCCACTGGAAAACATAGGTTTGAGATGCATGGTTTTAGAAAAGTGCTGGCCTTTCTTTAATGTGTCACTCCAAGGGTACTGCAGCTGTGAATGTAGCTGCTATTTCTGCTGACTCTGCTTGCCTGGGTCAGTGTTTTAGGCGTGAACAACCTATGTGTACGCAGACTTGCTTGCTTTTTGATTAAAAAAGAAAGTTGGTCCTAAAAGTGGCAGATAGAAAGAAATGGGCTAAAACGCTGAAACAACAGCAGCAAAGTCCCCATGGACTTGCAGCCATCAGCATGAATGAGCAGACAGTAGCTACAAAGCCCTTGCCCACACATGGAAATGGGAGAAGTTGACAGATCATTCTGCTTACTCACTGGTCCTGCTGTGAGACTGCTTCTTTCTAAATTTTTTTGTGGGGGGGCTCAAGGGCTTGTTGCTTCATCTTAATGTCACTTAATATGACTTTGGTCTTAAAGATTTAGAAATGCTGTTGTAGCTTTCAGGGCTGGTTAAAATACAGCCTGGAAGGATTTCATGAACACATTTGGAAATTTTTGGAACAAAGCCTAAGGAGGTAATGTAGCCCTGTGAATGTTGAGAGAGCTACTGACATTTCAGAAAGCTCCACAACTGGTTTCAAGGGGAATATTAAAAATTTTGACAAGGTTCAGAGGAAAGTTACAAAAGCAACCATGTGAAAAGAAACAAACAAAAAAGAACCCCTCACGACAGCAAAAGATGGGAGGGAAGTTCTACTTATTTACCTTTCAAACCAGTCCCTTGTCACAAGTTAAGGATACCTCAGTAGGATCAGTGATGCGATAGGAAGGGTTCTGCAGTTCAGAAGACTTGACAATACATTGTTGGCCGGGAGTTGAAGCTAAGCACCTTCAGACTGAAAACCACGTCCACATTTTTAACAGTGAGGGTGATTTACCATTGGAACAGCTTACTAGGGATTGTGGTAGATTTTCTACGATTGCATGTTTATTGTGGTTGTTGTTCAACCGCAGCTATGGAACTTCAAATAAGAATTACTTAGCATAATCCTATAGTCCATGTTGCTCTAGATGCCAGACAAAATTATCTCAGTAAGTCCCTCTGGCCTCAACATCCAAGCATTTGTGTAGGATGGGGAAGTTTATTTCTACATCCTAGAACAACTGCCACAGGTGCTGACGTGGCTGCTGCTGATGTTATGGAAAGCAAAGACTTGTAAGGGTTTGAGTCTTCAGGCACGCCACCTCAAATCCCAATGGGCCAGCCATGTCTGAGGGGGACTGTACTGAATGTGGTGGTGAAACACAGAAAAACTGCACTTAATCAATGTATTCCTGGGTGGGTGTGCTACCTGCAAACTGGAGCTGTGTTATCAAGATCTCAAAAGAGAGTTTTTGGTACTGGGAGAATAGGTTTAGTCTGGAAGACTGTTAAGAAAAGGAGTGAAGCCCTCAGAAGTGAAGTTGACTTTGCACAGTTCGTGCTCTGTTTCACAAAGCTAGTGCTGCTGAAATGAAGCTGCACAGCTGCTGACAGGCAGGATGGGACGCTGAAGACTATGATCAAAAAACAATTTCACATTTGGGTCCCACCCCTTTGGACCTGGTAGTGGAGTCAGAAACACTCCTGAAGAGATCTAGGCAGGAAATTTCTGCATAGCTTGTCTTTCTGAGCCAGAATCTCATTTACTGTTTTCTAAGGAGAGCCCTTTGAGCCTCTGACAGCCTTTGAGAGCGCTGGAGGGTGACTTGGGACTGTAGCCTTCAGGTTACCATCTCATTTTACATGCACACATATCCTCAGAGGGGTAGTATTTGAAAGGAAAAATGGTAAAAAGTCTTTGAAAGCAAAGCTACAGAAAAATTTTATCTTACAGTTCAAATCTGCCTTTGAAGCCAGAAAACTCCAACCCACTACAGCACTGTGCAAATAGCATCTGATGTTTTCCTTCAGCTGGCCACAGTGTGAAGAGGGACAGATTGTGCACGAATGGGTATTACCTGCAAAGTTACACTTGCCTGTAAAAGTTACACTCATGTCAGCTTGCCTGCAACAGTGACAGTGGATGCACACTCCTCTGAAACCTTCCTCTGTCCGGCTCCCCTGCCTTTCCAGACAAGCTGCTCTTTGTGGTTGCAGTCTCAGCAAGCTGCAGGGCTGCAGCAACAAAGCAGAGGTCAGCGAGCTAAAGCAAACAAGCCCGCACACATCCATGCTCAACAAACTGCCTGCCAGGGCTCAAGGCAGAGACCAGCACACAGTTGGTGTGCTGACAGTTCCCTGCTTTATTCTGATGCATTACATGGAGCCAGAGTCCACATGATGAGAGGGTGAGCAGCCTGTCTCCACACTGGAGTGTCTGTGGGTGAATTCAGAAAGATTTCTGTATCTTGGGGTTTGTATCAAGAAGCAGGACAGCTGGAAAAGGTATTGGAGCAAATACATTCTAATCAAAATAGTTGTGCTCCTGAGGATGTTAAATCTTCTTATAATCATTTATGAAATCAAAGACTGACTTCCTTTCTAAGTGGAAAGTCTCTTTCACTAGATGGGGGTGGGAAACAGGGGACTGAACCTGATTTAAAAAAGATCACCATTCAACGTCATTCTCCAGGAGAGAGACCTGCTGAAATGAAAGAGATTTATGTGTGAGATTTAAAGTGTCCTTGGTGTGGGAAGTCTATGCCAGAGGAAAGTTTGTTTGATAATTACACGGGGAACACAGGAAGGAAAGACTAATTCCTGTGCTATAAGGGAGGCATGGGTTGACAAGTACAAAAGAAGTGCAGGAATCCGCATACTATTATTTATTAAGGAGTCCCATCTAGGTGTGTATGGCTATGTGCAGTACAGAGCAAAAGAAACATGTGGAGATGTAGAGCACAAATTCCTCATGCCTACAGGGAGGTAGAGAGGAAAGACTGATCATGTGCGATTAGACACCGAATGCTGGCTCTCAGGAAACAGGGGGTCAGTTCCTGCCTTGGCTGCAGGCTTCCTAGGGCTAGACATTTAATATCTTTGGTCCTGGTTTCCCATCTGTAAAAAGGGAATAACATTTCTTTTGGCCTTATTTGTTTTGGTTGTAAGATCAAGAGGACAAGTCTCTCTTCCAGCATGTGCATGTGCAGTGCCTAGCATGATGGGGGCTCTCATTCTCCTTCGAGCTGCTGGGTATTATGTTGGTAGCAGAGCGTAAAGGGGAGAGAGAGACTGGGAACAAATATGGGTTATCAAGAGAGTCTTTGCCTCTGGCAAGGCAGAGAGTTGTGTCTCTGACAAGGAGGGGTATGGAAGAAGATGGAGGTTGAAGATAGGTAGGAGATAAAATGTTGGGTTGGAGAAGCAGCTGAAGTTGAAGGTTGAATCTTCCAAATCCATTGAGGGATTATTTTGAGGGAGATTATGAGAATCTGATGTCAGCACTTGTAGATGAAGCTTGGTAACAGCTGTGTTGGCATAGCTCTTGAAGCCCTTGTCACTTTATATTCGCAGTACAAGGGTGAGATCACACTGTGGGAAGCCAGGAGAGTGCAGGCAGTATTCTCCTTTAGGCAGGGTCTCGAGGCTAGGCTCAGAGTGGTTGTCCTGCCATGATTCTTCCCCCTGACATGATCCTTATTGTTACAGAAGTAGTGCTTCAGGGCACCAGGACAGTGAGGCAGAGTGAATTGCAGAAGATGCCTGGGATGAGAGACTCTTCCCATCCACAAAGACACCAGAGGGATCTTATCCTGGTCAGGTGTCTTGGCCTGTTTCCTGTTCAGGCTTGATCTATTTCGTTGTGGAGTTGGCAGTTTCAAAAGGGAATTACATGATACTCTTGTGTGAAAAGATTGGTGAGAGAGGGATGGAAAGGAAGAAAGTTAACAATGGAGGTGCTCCTGGTGCGTCTCCAGACTGCTGTTCTCCACAGCATGGGCTTCCCACAATGCTGGTGGAAGGACAGGAGTGTCTGAGAGTCTCATGTCAGATGCATGGTCCTAAAAAATGAGCAACCCATTTTGGTCTGTGCTCTAAACTGAAATTCTGAGACTGGCCTGCCTGACAGGGCTCTGTCAATGCCCATGGGTTTATCTGACACTGGAGACAGACCCCTCTCTGTTGAGGGAATGTTCATGATTGCTATTATTCCTAATTTGTCTAAAAACAGGTGTACCAATGTCTCATCCAAATCTTAATTTAGAAAAATTTAGAAATGAAATACACCTTCACTTGTAGAGAAAAAAGGAATCTTACAAAAGAAAAATGAGAGACTGATTAAAAAATTGTCCCTCGGATATTTCAGGAGTTGCTAATTTTCCTTCTTCTCTCTCTCTCTCACTCTCTCTCGGAAAGACCTGCCTAGTTATGCATTTGAGAGTCTCAGGACTTGTCTACACAGGGAAATTTATCAGCCTAATTATGCCAGTGTAATCAGGCTGATAAATTTGCCTGTGTATACAAGCCTTAATTTTAAAAGCTCCATTGTCTCTGAGTGCAAACCTAGTGAGCAGTCGTGTTTTAGGCCCCTGAACTGTGCTTGCCAGCTGTGGGCTGACTGCCGAAGTCTTTGACCGAGTTTCCTCATTTCAAAGCAGTGGGGTTCTTTGGATACTAAAAGCCTGTATTAAATTAAACAGGAAAGTATCAAAGGAGTCATATTTTGCTGAAGCAACTTGCAGTTTCTTGTGAAATGTATTGACAAGGGTATATAGGTCACTGCTGCCTCCTGCCTGGTGGAATGTCAGACCTGCTCCCGTCTGTGTGTCTCTCTTGTCACTGGCTTAGCCACACAACCGGCACCAATAGCAGAGATTCCCATTTAGGTAAGGGCTGGAAAACTTGTGTGTTTGAAGGTGCATATCCAGAGATCTATACTTCGTGTGGTATAAGTGCATGGTAGAGGTGATACTCATAGTCATAGAGGTTTGCACGGCACGTGAATTCTGTTTTGTTACCTGTACTTGTCTTCTGTGCAATCACAGAGTCATTGTCAGGGAGGTAAAAAAACTCTGGGCAGTTTTGGAGAAAAAAAGTGTAGTTGTGTAGCTGACTATCTATTTCTCTATACCATGGCTATATACAAAAACCTCTCAGTCTGCACATACAGTTAGCTAGACAGTTGTGAAGCTGAGTATTTACAAAATGAACACACAATGTGGTCTTGAGGCTTGGGGCTGACCACTTCTCCACAGCTCTTTAAAAAAGCAAAGTTAGACTTCGTTACAAAAAGAGCTGGCTGAAATAATAGCCATCCCCTTCCCAAACACAGGTACTGTCCAAAATAAAGGGATGAGCTGGTTTCCATGTGCAGAGGAGTTTTCCTAGCGGGCACTTTGTCCACTGGCAAAGATTGGCATTTCTCTGGCAGAAAAACAGGAGAGAGCTCCCCAGGAGCAGGGGCATAAGAAACAAAGTTTTAGAAAGTGATGTGTATTAAAAATAGTCCTAAGAAAAGTGGGGAGGAAGAGCCTCTGAGCAAAGGTCTGACCTAAAATAGGCTGAATTTGTGAGTGATGATCCACATAGTTGTGTTTCTTTTCCAGTGTGGGAGACCCTTGGGTATATTGATGTGTATGTAGAATTACAGGATGACACTGGCACACTTGCACGTTGATGCCCTGGCCCATGTGGTGTTTGTACAGAGCTGTGTATCCCTCTTTCAGAGAACTTTGTCTTCTGGGTGTCTGCTCTGTTTTCTTCCTCCTCGAGATGTCTCCTGAACTCCTGTGGGTGGATCTGGATTTGGTATTTACAGGAGCATTTTCCGTTTCTTAGCCCATTTAAGATGGCTTTGTGTTAAGATGAAGATCTGGGACCTGGTTATAGTGTAGCAAATGTGGGACTTAGGGAGGAACAACCTGAATTTGAAGTCCTGGTGGGCTAAGTGCGGCAGCAGCTCAAGTCAGGTTACAAGCGGGTGGGAGGAGGAAGGGATGCATGTCTAGTTTTATCTTGAGCTTCCTCTAAATCTCACCAATAGGCAGGTACTGATTCCCTTTAGCAGGAATAGATATTTTCACATTTTCCATCCCTGAATGGGGTAGGGTACCACTGGGAATGGAAAGTGTGAGCCTGACCCTGCTGGTCACGCACCCATGGGAAAGAAAACAGGGCACATCTCCCACCACTCATGCAGGGACACATTTTGCCATTGAATCAAGTATCTCCATGAGCTGCAGACCCAGTGAAACATGGTTTTCTTGTGTCTGTAGGATGTTCTTTGGTCTTGTGAGAGCAGGGCTGGTCCTGCTGCCTTTCCTGCAGTTACATTGCCAATTTCTTCTATGCGGATGTCTGTTTTCCAGAACTTGTGAGAACTTTGTGTCTTGAGAGGTGTTTGCCCCTCTATCAAACTTGGCTGAAACTGGAAAACAGGTTGTAAAATTACTAGGGAGTCACAGGCACCCATGCCTTAGACACAGCCTGTGTGCATGACTCATCCATTTAATTTTTATAGGTGGTGCTGAAAGATATCCTTGAGATGCAGATCCAAATTGTTCACAAATGCCCTGGTGAGTGCAACAGGACAAGTGGAAGATGAGAAACAACATGTCCCTGTAGCAGACAAGCGTAGGAGGGACACAAAGTAGCTGCTGGGTGATGGGGATGGTTATCAACGGCATTCTCTCAACGGGAAGCGCGTCCTCTGTGCCCAGGAATTTGAGAGCTGTGGGATGCCTGCTTTAGGAAAAAAAAAATGTTTTGCTACTGTCAGGAGAGGGCACGTGCTTTTTTGGAGTCCCATTCATCTTCCCAGTGTGAGAAACCATTTCGTAAAGGAAAGAGATTACCTAATCGTGCTTTGGCGTTTTCCTTTGTCCGCTTATCTCGCATTTCTTAGCCACTGATGGATAGGTAAAACCTCCCAGCCATGACAGTATGGAGTGCT
Source organism: Ifrita kowaldi (assembly GCA_013398055.1). Taxonomy (NCBI): domain Eukaryota; kingdom Metazoa; phylum Chordata; class Aves; order Passeriformes; family Cinclosomatidae; genus Ifrita; species Ifrita kowaldi. The sequence goes on from VZRS01008835.1 coordinate 41,241, forward strand.
ACGTATGAGGGTTGGTATGCAGAGCTGATCCAACAGGACTTCTCTGTGCGCCGGCGACGTTAATGTGTGCTACTGACAGAAGGGTCTAGCAGCAAGGTGCAGAGAAACCTTTTTCACATGTGAAGGTGCTAAATGGAAACTTCTAAGGTTTTTTCACCACCGTTTAAAAGATTCTCCTTCTCATCTGTTGCATACTGATAAGTCAAGTAAGATCTCGCTAATGATCTTTGGTTAAAACCCCTTTTTCTGTTTAATTGTTACAGTCACTTCTGTCTTAACTTTTTTTTGTTTGAAACTGTGTCTGTCACTGTGATCTGTGCAAACTTGAATAAAATAAGAATCCTGGAAAGACTGAAGGTTATCTTGCTTACCAACTTCTTCTACACCTAATGTTAATAATTTAAATTTCTTTTTTTCATTCTTTTTCCTTCCTAAATTTCAATATTAGCAGATCTGGGATGGAGGGGGGAAATTATTTCAGATGAGGCAGCAGAGTATTAAAAGATTTCCCATAAACCTTTACAGTGACATAGGATCACTTGTCAAGGAATTTAGTTTATTTTTACTATTCATCATTCATATTCCTATAACAGTCAGGTGCCCCACACAAATCAGGGTTCTTTTGGGCTACGAATGATATAAATACATGGTGAGAGACAGCTCCAGGCCCAAACACATTACAGTATAAATATCCTGGCAACAATTGACCAACAGTTCTCTGTAACCTTAAAACACTTCATCTTTTGCTCTTGTGGTAAGGTCAGTGATGGTCCTTCCCCAGATAATTCCAGAAATAAAATTACAGTATGGTATACTGGTGTTTTACTGGAGAAGTGTTTCTAAACTCTGTTTCATTAAAGAGAACCCCAACACTATATCTATCTTTTTACTAAGCTGGTGCAATGGAGAGATTTGTCTTTATTCTAGATGAAACAGCATCTAAGAGCATTTGCTCTTTGAAACGTATAGAGAAAAATGTGAGTTTCCACATTTGGGCTGTGTAGGGCTCAAAACTATTTATTCACTGTGTTCGATTGAGAAATTAATTCTGTGAATCTCTTATGCATAGCAACGTATAAACTAGGAGCTCCTTTTTTGACAGTATTTTTGCAATGAATCAGTACTAAAAATCATAAGACATTCCAGGGATTTTACTAAACTTTCTCAAACATGAAGTCTCATGAAAATTTTAATGGTTTGTGTGATCTCATATTTGATAGCATGCTCTGGGACTGTTTTTAAGCCCTCTAAGCAGTCTAATAATTTTATCCCCACTGTAATAATGCTATATATTTACTTTTCCAAGCAAAATGGGCTGTTCCCTATAAAGCGTCTGTAACAATTTACATCTGTTAATTTGAACTAGTTTAAAGTTACAATTTGAACCCAATTAGATTATTTTCTCATAATGTGATTATTTCTTTATAATTGTATTTGAAGCAGTTAAAACACAGTTCCTAGTGGTTTTCTAGAAAAAGCAAGTATAATGAAAAATAGTACGTGCACTTTATTTCTTACACAGTACAACTTTGCTCTGTTTCTGTGCTTTTCCACTAGTTTGTAGCTAATACCATTCCTGACAGAACATTTTCACCCTATTTTTTCCTTGTAGATGTAAAATTTCATTTTATTTTATCTTGACATCTGTAGCATTTTCCCTTCAGCTGCACAGCTTTTCACTGCAGCAATGTGTCACATAACTTCTCTTACGCGTCTCCCGAAGTCCTGGGGGTCAGGCTGGAAAGTGAAAAATGCAGAGATCTAGGAATGGCTCAGCCAGCTGAAAGTTACGGGAAGGGAAAGGCTCCAGTTTCACTGAAGGAAAGAAAAAAAAAAAGAAGAAGAAGAATGGCTCCTTTCAATGCAGATGGAGGCAGTCTGGCTGAGAGTCAGTGAGGTTTAAAAATCCAAGTGGTCCAATAACTGAAAATCTGTATAGATTCAAAGCAATATTTTAAATATTGAACAAGTGCAGATAAAAAAAAAAAAGAAGTGTGATGGTTTTTCCATTCTCCTGGTGCATATAGCCAACCACGTTCCAAAACCAGGCAGTATTTCTTTTCCTCAAACCCTGAGCACATGTGGCTAAATCCAGTCCATGTCATCAAAGGATGTCAGTGAAAATGTCCTGTTGAAGTCATTTCTTCAGTCACTTTTCATTGGAATGGCAGTGGCAGGGGGCTGTTCCCAGTCAAAAACCCCGAAGGCATTGCGCTCGTTATTTTGTTAAAATGTAAGTGTTGCTGTTAAGAAATGGGTACTGAGCTAGGAGTCCCACAGGGTTGCAATCATTAGCATCTCCAGGGGAATTGCCTTTGCTGACAAGGCCAGTTTGTGATTTCATGACAAAGAAAATAACATGGTAACTCAGGGCCTGCAGCACCTGGTTTGTGCAAGAAGCTGCCTCTCCTCCTCCTTTGTCATGCCTCTGCTATACTTTGGGTCTCTATGTCTGTCTGTTTGCCTACCTTTCTCTTCTTTTCATGTTTTTATTCACTATTCCAGATCTTTCCCACCGTCCCAGACGGGCCCCAAAAAACATTGTACGAAAATGTAGGGAGAGGGCAAAAGATCGGTGAATAAAGCACTGAGTACTTACCTCTTAGAGCCTGTTATACTGTCAGCTCGAAGTTAAAGTGCAATAAATCTGGTGGTCTCACGCTGGTCCCCTGTGTGCTGCAGTCCACCTCATAAAACTACTACATAATTAAGTACGGTGCAGTACAATTGGCAGTCTCTGCTCAGCCCAGGCCTAGCAGCAAGCACATAAACCCGCTCCTAGTCCCTGAAGGTGGGGGATGGAGGTGACAGGGAGGTGGGGAACAGCTCTGGCTGCCAGTGCAGATCTCCTGCTTTCCTGTGGGGACGGGGGAGATGGCATTGCTGGTGCTGATACACCCTGGGAGTGCACATACGCAGAGAAAGAAATGATGAGACTTGACAGAGCAGGTGATGCCTGCAGAGGAGTGGCAGCAGCCTGGTGAGGGTGGTTTGGCTGGGGTTGTATGTTGGCTGAAAATGACAAATTGGGGATGCTTTGTGCTGGCTGGTGTGACCCCCTGGGACAAACCTGGGGTGGTGAGCAGCTGCCTCAGGCAGCTCGGGAGGTCCCTGTGGAGAGTCGGGGAGTGCTGGCACAGGACTTTCTGGGGTGATCAGTCCCACTGCCTGTGCGTGGGCATGGTGGAACGGCCAGTGCTATTGCAGAGTGGTGGCCCTGGATCCCAAGAGTGTCAGAGCAGCACCTGCTGCAGATGCTAAAGAATTCTCAAGAGCAGAGAAAGGAAATAGGGAGCCTGGCTAACAGAATTCCATCTTTTACCTCCCTTTGTTTCCTTGGTTGCCTTTCCTTACATCGAGTTCTGAATTAACAAACTTCAAATTTTTCTACATAAGCAGTTTTCCTATTTGGATGGAAGCCACGCTGCCCAGAGGTCTGAAGTCCCCCTCATGTCTGTGCCTGGGGTATTTTGTGCTGCTCGGCAGAGCTGTGAGGACTTGCAAAATACCTGTCAGGGTCTTAGCACCCAACTTTTCTCTTTAACAGAAGGTTCCTCGTGACTGTGCAGAAGAGAGGCTTGTGTTACTTTCCGGGAGTGTGTTAAATCTCTTTAATTTTTTTAAATGAAAGAGGAAAAAATGAAGTGCTTAATTCTCGGCGAGGCAGGTTGGTGGGCGAGCGGCCACATCCTGCTGGTGCCCTCTAGTGCTGCGCTCTCTGCCTGCAGCCACCGAGCTCCGAAGTTGCCTGTCAGGGAGGGGAGAGATGATTTTTGAGCTGTATCGGCGCGCTTTGGGCCAGCCGAACCAGGCAGTGTGGTGGTGGTGGTGGTGTGGTGGTGGGGGTGAACCTCTGAATACCAACCACCCTCAGTTTTCACTTGCATTCATGGTGCTGCTGCTTTTCCCTCAGTGGTTACGTGCTTTTCCCTTGTCTGTCTGTGCAGTGATTTGGCTGTTTTAGGTTTATTTGGGTTTATTCTGAGCACTTTCACTGTGTGAGCAGCTGATCCTGCTCTACCTCATGCCTCAGGTGAATTTTATTTTCCAGGCTACAATTCTTCATAGAGTCGGAGTGGTTGAGGTTGGAAGGGACCTCTAGAGGTCATCTGGTCCAGCCCACCTGCTCATGGAGGACCACCTAGAGCCAGTTGCCTAGGACCATGTCCAGATGGCTTTTGAATACCTCTAAGGGTGGAGACACCACGGACTCGCTATTCCTGTGTCCCACTGCCGCACAGTAAGAGAGTGTTTCCTAAAGTCCAGAGGGAATCTCAAGTGTTTCAGTTTGTGCTCATTTCCGTGCTCCTATCACTGGAGCACACTGAGAAGAGTCTGGCTCCACCCTCTTTGTACCCTCCTACCAGGTATTTATATTCAGTGATGACATTTCCCCTGGGTCTGCTTTTCTTAAGGCTGAGCATCACTAAACCTTTCTTTTTCATGAAAGAGTAGTATGGGAATTGTCACCGATATGTACCTAAATTGCTTTGGAGGGGTTTGATGTGAAAATTCTCAGTCCTGTAATGTGAAGCAAATAAAATCTATCTCCAAAAGCTTATCGTACTGCTGGATTGACCTGATCCACCCATGACTCCAGATCTGCATGCAAACTTCATGGGTGGACTCCCTTTCACTGTAGATGGGACTGACTCACACTCTAAATATAAAAAGCCCAAAGGCTGAGAGTTTCAAGAACTGCACTGAGAGTCAGCTCCAAAATGTATCCCAATATATCATATTGATGGCAGGACATTGGCCTTCCAATTCTTTCAGGAAGTTTTTATCTTTAAGGATATGGAGGAAACCAAAGTTACTCACCTGTTTTTACAATGATCAAAGTCACTTTTTTGGTACTTGGGGAAAAGCATTTTGAATGGTCAAACAGTGGATTTCAGCTGTAAAGCTCCCAAACATCCTGTTCTGTCCATTTGTTTCATAGTAGATAGGTTGTCCATGTTGTGCTTTGGCCAGATTCTGCCAATGAACTGTTTATTTGTAACTCTCATCTCTATTACCATTATTGTAGTGAGTTTTCACTAGATGGTCCTGGTCTTGGAAGCCTTTTCGTGATCTGGAGCACAGTTCCAAGCTCTTCTTTGAGCGACTGGTGGGAGCAGTGGGGTGTATGGTGTTTTCATGGATATCACCCACAGCTTATGTGAGCAGCCCTTGCTCCTCCACAGTACTTCCTGGAAACACCCTAACCTTCTCCTTGGCAGAGGTGCTGCATTTTGACGCAGGCACGGTGGGTAGCAGCTCCATAACAGTTCCTTGCCATGGGTCTGTTCTGGCACTTGTGGCAGCCTGATGTCCTCAGCATGAAACAGCTGCCTGTTGGATGAGCTCTGGAGCTGCACCTGGATGGAGTGATTTGTTGGAGGCACCTGAGCTGGCTTTGAGTAGGTTTAGACAGATGAGCACACTGGGTTTCAAGAAACAAAACTAGGAGGGCAAGTCCCACCAGCACCGTGCTTTGCTGGAGCTAATGGGCCCCCTGAGGTGCCCCAGATGAGCACTTTTTGTGGCACCTCACAGGGATGACACGCTGGGTATGGCTGTGAGGGGGCCTGGTGTGCTGCAAATATCTGTGACAGGGGTGAGCTCCTATACATGCCTCGTAGAGATCCCAGGTCAGGAGAAGACAGACAAAAAACAAAGTGAGGTATCTTGCAAGACTGACAGCAGGACTAATTTTGTTTGGTGAGAGCTGCCAGAATAATACTTGCTGTCCGAGTCTTGGATTTGGCTTGCTGAAATTGAGTTCTGGTGTGCAAATCTGAATTTTTCCAGATTGCCCTGGGACAGCGTTAAGCCTGATTAGAGCAAACAAGATCAAGTCACAGTATCTGTGTGAAGTGTTTCCTTGTTAAATTACAGTAATCTTACGGAGTTCTTGGATGAGATAATCAAACGCAGGCTGCTGAAGCAAAGGTACCTGCTGTCTGAGCCACAACGTTATTGCAGTTTGGGACTGGAGCTAAGGCCCATTTTGGTGGTTTCAGTCCCATTTGATAGCACAGAGCAAATTCAGACCCAGACAAATAAGCAAAAATTCTCTTTATGTGTAGAAGTGTCTGCTTTGGGGATTTCCTCCTGCCCTTTTCTGTCATGATGCAGCAGACATTGCTGTGGGAAAGGAGTTGTACTAAAGGGTGCCCCAGGAAGCCAGTGATCAAGTGACCTTTGGTTCCAAGAAGCCCTCTCTGGGCTCTTTTGTATCTGAAGACTGCTCTGGCAGGCAGGATAAAATTATACGTGCACACTTCTGGCCTGTGAGGGTGCACAGAAGTTGGACTGAGGATTGCAACCCTTGATGTCCATCAAGTTTTTGAGTTAATCTACATTACAGATTAATGCAAAAGTGCCAAGGTAAAGAGAAAATGGATTAACTGCATGTTTAATTTTGTGACACGGTTCCTTGTTCTGGTTAGTGTAATCCATTCTCCAAGTAGATTCCCGATCGATTCTTCCTGAACAAGGCCCTGTAGAGAAATGTCCTTGAGTTATCTGCTCTCCTATCCTCTGTGGAACTAAGAATCAGTAACAGATACATGGAGCTGACACCACTAGCCTGCAATTGCCAGGATGAATTTCATGTTGAGCTAAAGTAAGAGAACACTCCCTGTAACTGGTCTAAAAAGTTTTGTGTGTGTGCATTAGTGTGGGTGTGTTGGCTGAGTTTCCCTGTGATCCAGATCTTTTAAAGTTTGACTCTACATAAAAACTCAATTATCTGTTCACATCTACTACAGTCCTTTCATTCCTTCTCTTCTTAATAATTCCATGCTTTTTCTGGAAAATACCTCTGAAATGGTAGTTCTCACTGAGACAAACAAGAACCCATTCATTGGCAGGAGATACGGGCAAGAGAGACAACCATTTTTTAAAAACAGGTTTGAAGGCATTCCATATTTCCTTTCCCATTTGATAAATGTCCATGTAGATACTAAATAAATCATAACCTCTTTGGGCTGTTGCTCCAAGGAGTCAGTATGGTTGGCACAGAGACAGTGATGAGGAGCTGGTGCTGGTGGGATGGGTACCTGCCTTCTGTGCATGGGTGGTGGAGCCCAGCACCTAAAAGCTGCCCTAAAAGCCAGGCTTTTTAAACCACAGCCAAAGATTAAAGATCCCAGCAGACAGGCAGAGGGGGAGGTGTGCCATCTGAATGTTGCCATCCTGGGTACTGGCTTTCTAATGCCTAACCCTGAACTTCCTTGGGTTCATTGGGTTGCTGGGTGTTTTCTTGGCAGGGCTCTCTCGTGACTTTAACATTCTTGTAATACGGTTTTTGTTGTGTGAATACTGCCACGCTGTCAGCTCAACACTGAAATGCCATAAATCTGGTGGTCTCGTGCCTGTCCCCTGTGTGCTGCAGCCCACCTCGTAAAACTGCTGCTTAATGAAGTACAGCGCAGTACAATTGGCAGTCTCTGCTCGGCGGCGAAGGCTGAGAACATAAACACACGCCTGCCAGGCTTGTGCCGGGAGGTGCGGCCAGGGACCTTCCACTGCTCAAGTGGGGAGAAATTTCTAAGCAGAGGTGACTGAGAAATCTCTTTAAAACTGTAGAAAAATGTTTTATAAATTGCTAAAAACCTACCCCTCTAATCACAGGCCAGCGTTTCTGGGCCTGCTGGGGAGAGGACACCTTTCTTTGAATAAAAGACTGCGCATACTCAGAAATGTTTCAGAGTAGATTACAATGGATTTGGGAAATGGAAATGAAAGAACATTAATAAATTGTTAGTATGCAATGAAAGCAATACCTTGAGGTTACCCAGCGGCCTTGCTTCCATCTATCTCACTCACAATAAGTAAGAGATCATTAAAATTTATATTTTAATTTACTGTAGAGCCAATATCTGAAGGAACTTTACAAGCATTAATGCAGTGTGTCTCCTACTGCTCTTAATTCTTTCTTTTCTAAGCATCCAAACTGAGTGTTAGAGAAGGTAAATGTTTGCAAGTTACCTAGCAAATCATGGCTAGAGCTTCATTCTTTTGACTCCTGCTGATGCTCTAAACTGGTAAAACGCCTTTATTGTAGACATACAAATTATAAGTATTTTAATTAGAGCATTCCCCATCATGTCCCTTCACAGTATTTTGCCTTCCATCCAGGAGCAAGGCCATCACCGTGATGCCAGTACTTTCACATACATCAGCTTATAATAAAACTCTGGGGGTGGTTTTTCTGCAAGGAGGACGTTACAATTTCTTCCCTCATGCTCTTCCTGTGACGCAGTCTGGATCCATTCACGCACCATTTAGGGGAGGTAGGCAGTATCCATGCAAGCTCAGGGCACCTTGGGTTGGAGCTGGCAAAACCTGGCTGGTTTGAAGAAGAGCTGAAGAAGGTACAGGTTTTGCAAGGGGCCCTGATGTCTGGTTTTGAGAACTGGGAAGCATAGACATCCAGTCTTATTCTGGATATTTAGAAATTCTGCGTTTGGAGGCCAAATTTAGACCTATGCCTTTTCTCTGAGCACAACCATTGTTTGAGTAAAAAAGTTTCTGCTATTAAAATGCTAAGATCTGTTGTGTTTCCAGTTGTGAAATTCATTTTCTCTTTGCTTTTTAGTCATGTATAATGACTGAATAACTGCTGACATGTGGTTCTTACCACGAGCTTTTCTTCCTACCCTGATGTCCATTACTCAAGTCATGAGCACTCTCCCATGCCCAACCTTGGAGGCTCTCAGCTGTAGTCACTTAAGAAAACCAAGAATGAACACCAAGGAGAGGCTGGCTAGTGTCATCAGGCTAGAGAAGGCATCGGTTGGACCACGAGGCCCTGGAGCTGTGGCAGCAGAAGTGACGTAGGAATTGTGTCCTCCTGTCATCTCAGCTTCTTTTCCAGAGTCTTTCCCATTCACATGAAATTCCTTCAGCATCAATGAAGATCTTGCTGTAACAATAACAACAGAGTAATTCCCAAAGTTGCTGGCGTGAGAATTCTATTTAGTTACAGCTTTATTCTTTGTGAGGTCTCCAAGGAAGGCAATTGTTTTCTTCTGTCTGATGTTGGAGGTGGACATCTAGGGACAGGCTGTGGATTTTCTTCACCTTCTGGTCTTAGTGGTGAGGAAGAGATCAAGGCCATTATTTTCCTTTTGCTCCAGTTTCAGTGCAAATGCATTCAGAGCTTACTGAGTAAACAAAAACTAGTTTCCAGTGCTTGTTCAAACGGATGCTTTCCAGAACAATCCACACCATTGGAAGCAAAAAATACCTGGTATGGGTACAGCTATAGACATCTGTAAAACCAAAGAAAAAAGAAGGAACTCTTTAATTCACTGAATATGGTTTTGCACATTAAAGCTATTGCAATTTCCTTGTTACAGAGACACAGTATATCTACAATGGGAAGAGAAACTCAAGGCCAGTGAGGTATTTACCATGAGGACTGCACAGCATGTCAGAGCAGTTGCTTGGAGAAATTCACGTCCCCGTGTTGCACTGCAATTAATGCAAAGATGGTGGGCCTCGAAAAGGAAAATACTTTGTTTCAGATCTTGCAGGACTGGAGAAGGATGAAGAACAAATAGCACATCCACCAGCACAAAAATGGTAAACCAACACTGGAACTTGGTCTTTCTGTAAAATAATGGTTGCTAATACAGCCATGTATGACAGAGATGGAAAACCATATTAAGGTGATTGAGAGTGGTCAGGCAGCATCGTAATGTGTGCAAATGGTTCCGTGCAAAAATTTTAAGGAAAATATGGTGGTTAGGATTTTTTTTACCTTTTCATTAGAAAAGTAAAATGAAACTGAAAGGTGGTTTTCTGTACGTTGTCCTGTGTGTATGAGCACACAGGAAGTGACCCAGATGATGAGGCCGGAGGCAAGGATAAAAACTGGAGTGAAGGTACTGTGAAGCGCTTCCCTGGGATGATGGCTGCTGTGACACGTGTTTTGCCTCTGAACATGCGTCCTTCTCAGCCATATCCCAGGCACTACGTTGCTGATGAGCTACCAGCACCACACACAAGCCAAAAGCCGCAGCGTAGGCACAGGTGCGATGCTGCAAGGGCACTATCAGTCACCACCACTGACATCTGACCATGCAGGAGGAGGTGTGGAGCTTGGGTGGGATTCACAGGGGGCCTGCCAGCCCATGCTGGGATCAGGGTTGGTCACGCCTTGAAGTGCCTGTACTATCTGCCATGGGTGGTGGCTGAAGGGTGGCTGGATTTTAGTGGCCAGGCACAGACATCCACTGGAAACTATGCTCCTAAGTGTGAACCGTTCCCTTGAACTTTCTCCTGGCTTTAGGTCTCTGCTGCTCCAGAAATACCATTTCTGCCTCAAAAATGCCTAGCAGATACTCCATAAGTAGCCTGGATGACAGAATTATTGTCATAATTTTCTTTCCTTGCAGTATCAGGCCCCATCATGGGATGAATCCTGCCAGTGTGAAGACAGGCAGCATCTTTGCCTCACAATTTGGTTATGAAAATGCAGTATCTAATCATCTGGGCCCAGCATGGCCTGTCAGTCTTCACTCTGGCTGCGTTCCCGGTGGATGCCTGCCCTTTGTTCACTGCTCCCACGCTCCTCCTGTCAGAGTGGGTGGGTAAATGACTCAGATAAAATTTGACTGACTGGTAGAAACCTGGTGTAGGGGTAATACAAGACAGGGACTTTGGGGAGTCTCTTCAGTTGTGGAACATCAGCAGATGTGGCAGACAGCTCCGTGAGAATGATCTTTCACCAACTTGCTAATACCCTGGCTAGAATTCAGTGTTCACTGACTTCACATTTTGTTACTTGAGATTAATCTTGACTTTGGAAAAAGTTGTTGAAAAAGAAAAGGTAGATCTTCTTTCTAATGCTGCATAGGAAAAAGTAATTCAACCACAGGAGCTAGATCTTCCACTGACAGAAGTCAGCATGAGTCCACTGTCCTAATTTATTGTTATGGTCTGAATACATCTGGGATGTGGAAGTATTTTTTCATGTTATGTGGAAAAAGTTGAAGTCAGTTGCAGAAGTCCTGTTTAAAAAAAAAAAAGACACAACAAAAGAACCCAAAACACATGTTCCAATTTACAGGTCAGTTGATATCCTCCCCTGAGGTTGCCTTAATTTCTAGTTCAGGAATGTCAATAAATCAATGTCACAAGCCATCAGCGAGGCAGTATCCAGCAAAGCAGCTGCCATATGAACACCATGCTCACAATCCAAAAATCCATAGCCAAAAATCTCTCAATACATTTTCTTACTTCATTAGTTTCTGCTTTACATAAAGTAGCTGTCATTTTTGCAATGAATAATCACGTCTGTCTTAAGATAGATATGTCTACATGATATGTTTGTTAAGCAAAGTAGATGAGATATGATCCTGTATGGAACCAGTAATGCAATTCTGAATTAAGGGTTGTTGGTTTTTTTTCCTGTTAGTATATGTTTCATTCTTTAACCTCAGGTTTTGTGCTTGTTATATGTAGCTGTAGAGGCAGTAGATAAAGCAGCATCATTACACCAAAAAAGAAAGAGTGATGATTTTATACAGGACAATACTCTGCTATGATTAATAGAGGGCTGTAACACAAATAAGGCTCTCTCAAGAGTAGACTTTCTGCATTTTTTTGTGTGCGTTTTTTGCTCTATGCAGACTGGCTATAAAATGCTCTCTTATTGGATCCGGAAGGTTTCATTTTCCTCTAATATGTGCTGAATGCACATAAGCAGGTGAATACAAATTGCTACCATGACTGGACTCCTGCCATCCACTGAATCTGCAGACAAGCAAATGTCTGCGTGATCTGCAAGGCCTGGTTTGTATTGGCGGGGGGACCTGGGAAAGGGAAGTCCTCCAGTGCACCCCAAAGTCTTCTTGCCCCAAGAAGATAAAGACATCACAAAGAAGGAGAGGTGGTTGACAGAGAAGCATCAGATGTTCTTCAGACTTCAAAGGCTAGCAGTGTACCTTCTCAGATCTCTAAAAAGATCTGTAACATTTGAAAGCTGAAACATCCAGCTTCAAAAAGGTATTTTGGGGCACTGCCTGCATGGTATCTGTCATGCTGGATACTTCCTGTGGAGACTGTAAACTAAACAAGTAGTTCCTGGAACAGAGGAACTAGCACAACCTGGTTTCCTGCTAACCTGTCTCACAAGGTCTCTTCCCTTCTGGATTTTGTCTCAGAAAAAGCATATGATAAAGATTTTCTCTTAGGGGAGACATAAAGAACAACAAACACCTTTCTCCTCTTGGTCACAGAGGTACAAAAAAAATCTTGGAGTACTGGAGACTGTGGCCCCCAGTGTCAAATCTGGTCAAGACAACTAATGAGAGTTAGGAGTGGGGAACAGAAACAGACAGACACAGCATGACTGCATAGACCTTGTTTCCTTAGGAAACTGGGCTCAAAACAAAGCACACAAGTCTGGTATATTTATAGTGAAAGAGGTGGGGGGCTTTCCTTTCCAGAGGAAATGCTCTGCTTTTCTGGGCCTGATCCTCACTTTACTGGAAGCTACATTGGCTCATGTTGCCTGCAGACCTTGTCATGCTTTTCTCAACCTGGAAGCCCGTGGAAGTTCTGTAAGAAATTAGAAGTCCCTGCAGAGGTATCAGACAATACCTCAAGCACTCCAAGTGAACATTTATCTATGTATTAATGCTATGTATAAGATAAAGCACTTATGATATATAAAGGATCATAGAATGGTTTGGGTTGGAAGGCACCCTAAAGATCATCTCTTTCCAAACCCCCTGCCATGTGCAGACACACCTTCCACCAGACCAGGTTGCTCAAAGCCCCATCCAAACACCCTTTGAACATTTCCAGAGATGGGGCCATCTGCAAATTTTCTGGGCAGCGTGTTCCTGTGTCTCACCACCTCCACAGTAAAGAATTTTTTTCCATTATCTGTTCTAAACCCATCCTCTGTCAGTTTAGAGCCGTTGCCCCATGTCATGAGACTACCTGCTTTTGTAAAAAGTCCCTCTCTGGTTCTCTTGTTGGGCCCCCAAGAGTCAGCCAAGTGAGGTAAATATCAGCAGAAGAGAAAGGACCACACTGGACACAAGCTGCCCCAGCTCCATCCCATACTGCAACTTAGCAGGCACTAACACGTCACCAATTTCAAGTTTGCACCTTTTGAGTGATATGATGGCAGCTGCTTGTAAGAGTCTGGTGTTCCCTTTTACAGGTAGGAAATGAAGAAAACAGAGGGCAAGACTGAGGCAAGTCAGCCCAGACTGGGTAGAGAGCAGGTAAATTTTTTCTGCTCTCAGATTAGAAGATGCCTCCCAAAGGAGAGAAGAACTGTATGAGCTAGAAGAGGCAGTATTATTCAGTGAGCTAAAGCACTCGGAAATCTAGAATTTTCTGCTCTACCACAAGCTTGGAAGTCTCTACATGCCTCAAATGCAGCCCAGCCTCTCATGGAAGCCAAGGGATGTGTAGATATTGGGATACTAAATCCCAAAAACACTTATTAAACCTGGCCAATGACAATAAAACATTGTTCCTGATTTAAAATTTGTTGGACTTCTTTTGTATTTCAGGTTCTTGTGTTTAAAATTGGCTGTGCAATGGTTGTACTCTTAATACCCAAACCAGGCCTGTCTCAGGGGGTTTTCTGA
>VZRS01008838.1:0-92008 GCA_013398055.1 Ifrita kowaldi
GGGGTCACCGAGCTGACCCGTGCCCAGCGCTGCTCGGGCTCTCCGGGCTGGGGCAGGGGCAGCTCCCACACGGGTGGGACACATCCCACGGGTGAGGAGGGAGCAGGGCAGGGCTGCTGGTGGCCACCAAAGCTTCTCAGAGCTTTTCTGCACCCGCCAGTCAGACCCAAACCACGCAGCTGCCCCACAGCCAAGCGGGCTTGCAGCACAAACAGCAACACTCAGGGGAAGGGGGAGAGGTTGAAGAGCCCCCGTGGCTTGCTCAGTTCCTTCATGCTCTGCTCCAGGCTGTCATGACTCTTACAGGTTAGCAGAGTAAAGATGCACCATCTCTGTAAATTACTGCCCGGGACTAGGGGACCCCAAGTCTCTTCCCTGCAATATTTTTTCTGAGGTGCTCTAGGTTGATGTGTGGGTGGACAAAGCACTGGATAAGAGCCTGTCTCCCTTGCTGCCAGGGAGTCACTTTCTGACTCAAAATCAGAAAAGACAACACCACATCCTAAGAGCTGAACAGACTGGGAAGGAGAGTCTGGGAAGTGAGAATCACAGCGAGAGAGAAACTTTATCTTGGTGAGCAGGGCAATAGCTCCTGGATCCACTGGTGGAAACAGTAGGAAATAGCTCCATAGAGAGGTTAAGGAGGGAGGAGGGACTGGGGAAAATTGTTGACTGAGAAAGGAAACTAGAGAAAGAAAGTGAAGAGAGAGAGCTAAGTTGCTTGGTGGAGATGTATCAGAGCAGAGGTGAAGCATCCTGCATGCCTCTCCCCTGACTTTCCATGCTGACAAATGTTTAGTGCAGTAAATAAGAGGAGCATTCAGAAGCACGAAAGGAGGCTCAGGTGCACAACTCCCACTCATTTTCATTTACTGGAAATTTGGAAGCTGCTACTGTGGATTTTACAGGGTCTCCCACCACCTTATCAGAAGTAACGCCTATTACTTTATCCAGGGCCTGCTGAAAGCAAGAGTCTCCCCCACTAATGTCAATGTGTCTTCTAGTGAGCTTTAATAAAATGTCAGTGTGCTGTGGCAAATTACTCAGATGAAGCTGTCAGTCAGGATTCATAGCACCAGTCTGTATTTCCTGAGCTGGGAGATGCATCACCCACAAAGTCTGAAAGCACAGTAGGCTGAATTGGCTTCTACTACATAATTATGGTAAAGCTGTTGATCAATATTGTGTGCATTTTTAATACCTTCATATTGAGGCTTCTGATCTCTCTGTATTAATGCTGATAATAGTCCTGCTTCTCTCTGCAATCAAAGAGCTTAAGCTTGAGGTTTCTTTCTTCTTGCCTCTTGCTCCCACAGTTAATTACCCTTTTAGCTCAGTAAAGCATATGGGGATTCTATTATTTTATTATTTTACTAACTTTGAAAGAAAAGAAAGTAAAAATGTCCACACCAGGAGATGGACTGATGGAGTGTGGACCCATGAAGACTCTGTTAGTGCAGCCCCTAACAATAAGCCTTCATAAATCCTTTAAATATTGAAGGCTAAAAGAGCAGCATTTCACCAATAAGAGCTTATTATTCACCTGTCTTGAAAATGCATTTAGCAGTATAATCCACTGTGTTAATTCTTCCCCAGAACTTGGTTCCAGTTTTCTGCTTTCTCTGCTTTCCCCTTGCTTGCTTTGCCCCCTGCATTGTGCTGTAACCCCTCAGGTGTTTCAGCACCATCACACCTGCTCCAGCTCCAGCGCTCAGGCAGGACACGCAGCACTGCTGCTCCTCAGGAACCACTTCAGCTTTCTTTGAGGAGCTCTGAGCCTGCCTGCCTGCCATTCCACCCTCTGTGGGGGTGAAAGGATTTTCCAGGCTATAAATCATCATCATCAGAATTTAATTTGAAGACTAATGCATTTGAGATCCTAAGATGACGCTGAATTCTGTTATGGGCAAGTCAAACTTACAGATGCCGACAGCCACGGACTTCAGGGGCCATTTAAGTAGCTTTCATGGTCTACCCAAATATGTAGCAAGCAAATTAATACATAAAGAGTAGGACTCTTCTCCTACAGATTCTAGTTTATTGAGTCACTGATTTAACCACCTATAACAGAGTGCAGATCCCATCTCCACTTTACAGCCTTGCCTGTCATTACTGTGGTGCAGCCCATGCACCTCAGCATGAATTGTATTTCACACAGGGGTTTAGCTGAAGCTTTGATTTGACCCTCAGTATATTTTATGACAACTTTTAGTTTCCATAACACAGGGTTAGTTTTTACCAAGTGCCGTGCAGGGAGCCCCCTGCATCAGTTAAACCCCATCAGTGTCCCCTGGGAGCAGAGGGTGGTGGAGGATCAGAGCTGTGCTCGGCAGAACAAGCACCAGCAATGTCAAAGTCTGCAAAATGTGCAAAACCTACAGCTGCTCACCAGAAAAGGCAGCCTATAATCATCCCTCTCCTGTTACCTATAGGACTCCATTAACTGCGCAATATATCACACTCATGCAAATGCCAGTCTAACTTTCCTAATGAATGCAAATCCTAATAATCCAATATATGTCAGAATATAGCCACAGACTCATAATCCTCTCTGTCTGCTGTTTGATTCATTCCATTCAGATCCTAATTTGTAGTAAATCTTGCATTTGGAAGCCGCTGTGGCTCATACCATTTGTATCAAGGCCAAGTTGGTAACAGGACTCCTGTCTGCTGAGGAAATGGTGCAATCAAACCCCGGAATGTAATGGCTTCTGCAGCAAAAAGGGACTGAAATCGTGACCAGCAGCTCAGCTCCATGCAGTCCTTAAGAGAGGGCGATCCTGAGCAGAGAGGTGTCATTAGAGATTTCAGAGCAGAGGAATGACACGAGAGCTGGTTTTAGTGGCTGGTTTTGCTCTGGTTTTGAAGCGTAACTCATGGTACACAACAGCAAAAATGTACAGAAAATGTCTAGGATGGACAGGAGCTTTCTTCCCATTTTCAGAAGTAACACAGGCAATAATCTCAGCTAATTTCAGTAGGATTGGAGTCCAAAGTTCCTTTTCAAAATGTTTGCCAGGATGTACAATTTCTTTTCTGTGAAAAATTTCAGCCCCAATTGTTTGAAAAGATTGAAAATAAATGCTTTTTGTCCCTAACAGAATGAAAACTTCAAAAAATAGATTAGGAAATGGCACTATTTACCATTCAAGGAAAATTTTATTTTCTATTAAATGAAATTAAAGTTATTCTTAAGTTAGTTTAGTACACAAATTCAGTTGCCCAAAGTACCACATTCCCTGGTGCTCGTGTCGGGTCATATTTGTTGCACCTGCACCTTGGATTAAGCACATCAGTTCAGTTCAATGACAGGTCACCACCACATTAGCTTCAGGTGAAAAGACTTGATTTGATTTTCCAAACCAAGATTTTCTTTATGTTGAAAACGTTTATTTTCTGAAAAGCCGTTGATTCAGGGGAAATCAAGTGTTTAGTCAAAAACCATTCAAATGTCGAGAGGAACTGGTCCAGTTTTCTGGTCAAATATGCCCAGTATCACAGTCACAGCAATGCTTTGAGCCCAGCGTGGGTATTGCCAAGCTGGCTTTAAAGTGAAGCTTTTGGGATGCTGGGCAGGGTTAAATTGCAGTTGTGGTGCCCTGCTGGACCCGCCGAGAAGCAAAGCAAACTGCTCCATGCTGAGGAGTGGCTCAGCAGTGCAGGGAAAACCCACCCTGAGGCTGCCTTTGGAAATGTGCAGAACGGCCCCAGGGCTGCCGGGAGCAGTCTCGGTGCTGTGGTGGCACATTTGGCTTCCCTGGAATCAGGGGTCCCACGTGTCCTCCTGGGGAAATGCCTGCACCTACCCTGAGCATCTCTCGGAGTGAGATCTCTGACACAGCTCCCACCAGCAAAAAGGAAACTGTGAATGTTCCCTTGCTCGCAGAGGGTTTTAATCGCTTAAACTCAAGGGATAAAGTGATGCTGCATTATTGAAGCAAATAGCCTAAGTTCCTAATGCATAATATAGCAACTTGCTAAAATCTTATAAATTTCAGGGTGAATCATGACTGATGAGAAATGGAACAGGATTTGCATTTCTCACAGTGACTCATCCTCTGCTAAAATAGCTGACAGCACCTGAAACAAACCAGTGAGGATCATGTCAAGGCACACAACACTGGTTCATTTCTTCCAAGTACTTACAATATGTTTGTGCTTTTTACATTAGGAATATAAAAGTTCATTTTTGGAAATTATTCTCTGAAGGTGATTGAGAAGC
Source organism: Ifrita kowaldi (assembly GCA_013398055.1). Lineage (NCBI taxonomy): Eukaryota > Metazoa > Chordata > Aves > Passeriformes > Cinclosomatidae > Ifrita > Ifrita kowaldi. The sequence continues at coordinate 4,223 of VZRS01008838.1, forward strand.
AAAATATGATTTTGGAGAAGTGCAGAAAAGGAAATCACTTCCAAGTTGAAAACGGAATTTATTTTCTTGAGCAATGGTTATTGATTTTCTTTTTTTAAACAAAAATCTCCTGTGGGATGAAAAAAGCCCATTGCTGGTAACACACTTGTGGCATAAAAATACTTCACCTAAAATGTATTGACACAAAAATACTTTACTTTAAATATTGACGTAAAAATGGTATTAAATTTTTTCCACATTTCAGGACTTCCCATTTTCTAAACCTGCTGCCATGTTTGTGGAGTTCAGACATGTTTGTCTCTGACAACAGAGCTTCACAAAACAAACCTCTAACTTCCTTCCCATCTGAAGTCATTCACTGTTTTAATTCTGGAAAACGAACTGTGCAGCAGTTTCATGGACATACGCACTGTCAGGAATTCCAAAAGGTTATTTTTTTCCCCCAAACTGTTTGTGGTGGGAATACTGCAGTGCCTGTTGTTCGTGTTGCTGTGCTCCTGCTCCTGGTGGTCTCGCTGAGGGCAGAGCAGGGGCTCAGCACGCTCACCCCGAGCAGAGCACTTTGCGTTGCAGGGGAAGGCAGCAGCCGGCCGTGCCCGTGCCAGGAGGGAAGCGATGCTTCAGGGCTTTGTCTTTTCTCATTTGACCCCAGGGGCCGAAATGGGGCCCTTCAGATGTTCTCCTGCAAGTGGTACAGGGGAGATGATCAATTGGTCTTGCTCTGGTGTTCAGTCATTCGTGCTCGATAGCTGCCACCTTATTCAGCTGTTGCTGGTTGCACATTGCTGGCTTATGCTTATGAGTTCTGATCTGGTTTTTTTTTAATGGTAAGTAGGTTAATCCTTCTTCCTGGCTGAAAAACATGAAGTTAGATGCAAAAGTCCCCAAAGCAAGAAGACTTACTTGGAAAAAATTACAGAAGTGTAAATCAAGAAAGCAATATTGAACTTTAGAAGACAGCATACAATAATATGACACTTTATTCCACTGCTGCCTGAGGTTTATATATACTACTGTCACTTTCTTGCTGTTCTCCACCAGTAGTAATTTTCTTTCAATCTAATTTTTATTTCCCAAGGGTTTGCTAAGGTTAAAAGTGCTAGAAAACCAATGACTATTCACTTGCCAAAGGACAATAAATTAAATTAACCACTGTTGGTAGCCAAGTCAGGTCTGAACTATTTATATGTAAATAGGTGCAAAACCCGATGGCATAGTGCATGATTATTAGCAGCTCATTGCAGACTCCATATTGAAAATTAAATACACTGAAAAGCAATGTGTTTCCTTTAAATTCTGCCTGCAAGAAAAACTTCTGAATTTCTCTTGCTGTGAGTGGCCTTACTATGCATTAGAAACCTAATTATTCAAGGTCAAACTTGATGGGATCTTTTACTGAGTTGTTTTATTTTAATTATCTTAATAATCATAACCATATAGCCATAGCAGTGATTTCCAGTTGATGGGGTAGGTTTGATAAGGGTCACATTGCTCTGCTGCTGCCCAGAGATGAGTGCTGTGTAGGAGGTATTTGGTAACCACACGGGCGTGCTGGGATCAAGCCCCTTGGTGACCCTTTCCCACACGCAGTTTGGTGGCCAGGTAATAACAATTCCTCTGTTAGTATCACGTTTCTGTGGCACATCTTTTTCTCGCAAGGTCCTTTGGGTTTCAGGTGTGGTACAAACGGTTCATTCTCTCTGGGACAGCAGCTGGGACTGTGCCCCATCCCGCGGAGCAGCGTCGGTGCCCTGGGGTGCCAGTCCCGGCGCTGGTCACCCCTGCACGGCCCGCTCGGGGCACTCGGAGAGAGAGCTTGGCTTTGGGGTCACAACCAACAACAGCTTTCGGGGCAGGAGAACGGGCCAAGCCCAGGGGCTCCCATTGCCCTGGCGAGGAGGGTGCTGTGCTGCTGCTCAAGGCCCCGTTGTAGCTGTGTTTGTCCATCCTACCCCGTTATCCCAACTCCTTCCTAAAGCACAGGGCACACCTTGGCCACTGGTTTTGGTGAAGGCAGAGCTGTCAGTGCTCACAGCAATGGTTCACAGCTGCAGGGGTGAGCATGGTGGTGATTTACAGCTCTGCTGCAGTGCTTTGCTATGAAAAGGGAAGCGTGGTCCTGGAGAAAAGCACCTCGAATCGGAGGGGTTCTTTCTCGAGTCATCTGGCACATTCTGTCTGCACTGAGACTCAACTCCATTCTGTTGGCCTGTAATTACAGAGTGTTTGATCGAAGCTGGGGATTGCAAAACCTTTACGTTCCCGCCCTTTGTTGTGAGTAGAGAGCTGCTGTTGGTGAAGCCTGCTGGGCAGTACCATGCTGATCAAAAATATTTTTATTGTCGTAACTGAAGGGTGCAAAGAACGGCCCAGAGGAGGATCAGCACCGGTTCTGCTGTGAGCAGTGGTGACATACGAGGGGCTGAGGATGCAGTGAGCTCTGCAGAGCTGCCTCCATTCAGAGCAGTGCAGGGTCTATGTTTAAGCAGTTACTGGGGAAGGATTTTTATTATTATTATTATTATTATTATTATTATTTGGAATTCTGCAATTGCTGTTCTGGATGGACACAAAAATAACAAAGAGCTCTTTTAAAATCAAGACCTTTGGCCACAGGTCAGCTTTCTTCCTCCTTAAGTGGTATTAAACTAAGAGATAATTTGGATGCTGGGTATTGGGTGTTTGCAGTTTGTACCACTTAATCAATTTAAACTGGTTTTGTAAAGAGAGGTTAGGATGAACTGTTAAGCACTCAGGTCCTGACTCACTATTTGCACATAAAGATCAACTCTGAAGCGCCTCTAAGGTAAATGGCCAGGCATTGGAAAGTTCTTCTGGAGATCTGTGTTTGTTTCCCAAATAAGATAAACAGTATGGCCACAAGATGTTCCCTGGGATAAAGGCATTCAGACTGAGGAATCAGGGCATGCTGAGGATTAGGGCCAAGAGAAGCTATCTTTCTCAGGATTTGTGTGCTACTCAGGTTTTCTGCTGGCTTTCACTGTAATAAAGCACTCATTCAAGAAAAAAATTATTGCCTTTTTTATGCCTCTAAATAATTCTGAGTTGTTTGGTTTTTTTTTTTCTGTTTGTTTCAAAAGAATCTGGTTATCTGTCTTGATGGGAAATAGGGTGTGGGGAGACATCACACAGAGGGACATTGAGAAAAGTGGAAAGGGAAGACAAGACTTGACTGCTCTCCCACGTCAGGGATTATGGCAATGGGAACCTCTGCCCGAGCAAAGCTCAGAAATCTGTGGGCTATCCCCACGCTCCTTGCTCTCCTGCACAAATTCTGCTTTCATAAACCCCAACACTGCAAGCAGAAATTCCATCATGTCCTGTGTGGTATACATGGACTTTCACCAAACTAGGGAGTTGTCCAGTGATCTCAGTGCTGTTAATTCCCGACAGACACATGTCTGTGTACTTGCAAAATTGTTAGAGCATGATATTCTTAAGAGAAAAAAATCGGTGTGTAGAACTCACCCATTTCCCGAATTAAATAGATTTATGGAGAGTGTACATTTCTTTCCAGATGGCCAGCTCTGCTGTTGTTTAATGCAGAACCTTTTTTGAACGTTGACATTCTAAAATTCTCCTGTTTTTCTCTGTGGCATAAAACTAAGTTTTCATGAGTAAAACTAACAAAAATTGGACATGTTATTCAAAGTATAAGTTTGCTGGTTCTGTTGTAATGTGTATTTTAAAAGTATGTTCAAAGATGTGAATACACGTTTGAAAAACAATTTTAAAAATATTCATAATCTGTTACACTGCATTTTTGATCAAACAGATCTATTTGCTTTACAACTGAGTCATTTTAATGATTGGCATATTCAGCTATGAGAAAATTGTACCTATCAGAATGATCAGAAAGAGTACCAAATATTTAGAAAAATACCTAATTATAACTCTACCAGCTTTGAAATGAAACCGTTACAGGACAATCCCAACATCAATAAAAATATCTCATTTAAAGCAGAAGCTGCAGCCATAAAATATTCATTACTCTGTCATTAAAAGACAGTTAAAATGTGTGTGTCTGGTGAAAACTCATGAATTGTTTTGCTCGTTTGAACAGGAAGCAATAGTTTGCTGGGAGCCCTGTGGGCAAATCCATACAGAAATTGTTTAAACATCCCATCAATATTGTGAATTATGACTAAGCGTGCCCCAAATAAGCAAATGAGACAGAGAAATAGTAGCACAGGCACATCTTTGTGATCTGCACTGATCCTCTGTGTTATTTAACACGAAACATGTGGAGGTTTGTACACATTAAAAAGAGTTCTGGGCAATTCAGGGTTTGCAAAATAGGCTTTCCTCAGTATGTCACAGATCTCTTTTTAACACCACCCTTTTCAGGGCATCTGAGAATATTCAGCACCAGCCAGCACCAGCCCCCGTCTCTTTATAAACAAATACGTGTTTTCTTCTACAGTTGTGTAAAAAAACCAAAGCTGCATTAATTAATGTCCCCATCGAACATCTGGACCTGTAAGCCTGAGCATTGACCCTCGAATTTCTGCTTAACCTCATTCCACCTTTTTTCTGATTTAAGACTGTTCTTCAGTACTTAGCTGGGTTTAATTAGCTTGTCCTGCAGATTCCTAGATCCTCCCTAAAGGCCGTGAAGCATCCCGTTCTTGCCGTCATGGGGAAGGGCAGCAGGTTGTGGAGCTCTAAGCTGGGTTTAAACAGGCTTTTGACACTTTTGGTGTTGGCATTTAGTCTTGTAACAACCACTTTCTCTGAAGTGTCACCGGACAAAAGCTGTCTTTAGTGGCTGTAGGTGTGGCCCACAATTTACTGAATGGAGGTAAGTAGTGACAAACACGACAATTAATTATTTCTGCCAAGCCCGTACCTGCAGCATCCTAACGCTATTAGTGCGAACATAATCACCTTTCAGTAGCATTAGGGCGGGCTGCATGCAGGAAATGACATTTCCATTACAACGCGTCAATCTGTACGCTAATATTTGAGAAAGCCTTTGTGTACACAACAGGCACTGATTTCTCATAAAGTGTCCCTCAGCTCAGCGTACCCTGAGGTTAACACTGCGACATAATGACTGTGGCTATAAAACAGGTGCTTTAATGTCTTCTGCTTCTATAAAATAGGTGTAAATTCTTTCTTAATTGTGTTTGGGCAAATAACTATCTGACTCTCCTAAGGAATTTACTGTGCGAGGTGCTGCTATGATTTTTTTCACATAAAATTGATATTTCAGTTATTGTGGAAGTTATGGCTAAACAATTTCTGGAAAAACAAAACAAAAAACAAAGACTAAAACACCACCCTACTAATGAGCAGTAAATCTATACATTTCAGGCATTTTTAAGTCATTAATCACAGATTAAGTCTAGATGCAACTGAGCTATAATGTCCTGGGAGGGAAATGGTCCTGGGAAGGATTCCGGCAGAGACTATTCCTCAGACATTTTTCTTGCAAAGCATCTTTGGTTTCCCACAGAGCACCTCAGTTAAAGATTTGTGGGTTTTGCTTTTTCCTGAGTGGTACCATGCTGTGCTTGGGTTGGGGTAGACACAAATATGTAGAAAGATTGGTAATAAAACAATTTTAAATGGAAGCACAAATCTGATGAGCAGCGGCTGAGGGAGCTGCGGGTGTTTATCCTGGAGGAAAGGATGAACCTGTCCCCAGCTCCGTGACAGGAGGCTGGAGCCAGGCGGGGTCAGGCTTTGCTGCCAGGGAACGAGCAATGGGATGAGAGGAAACGGCCTCAAGCTGTGCTGAGTGGGGTGGGGTAGATGAGCGTAGATCGGATTGGGTATCAGGGAGAATTTCTTCCCCGAAGGATTGTCATTCCATCATTGGAACAGGCTGGCCAGGGCAGTGCTGGAGTCACCGTCCCTGGAGGCATTTAAGGGGACTTGGTTTAGTGGTGGACGTGACAGTTAATGGTTGATTTGATGGTCTTAGAGCTCTTTTCAAACTAAATCGTTCTATGCTTCTAAGAACAACAACTCAATTGTTTCGAGATGGAATTCTTTATCTTTACCATAATAATCTCTGCTATTGCTGCAGGCCAACAACTGGCCTGAAAAACTTTAAAAAATAGGTTAACGGTTGGACTCAATGATCTTAGAAGTCTTTTTCAGCCTAGATGATTCCATGATTTCATTTTGTCATTAGTCATAAAGATCTGTCTTTGCAAGGTTCTGTGAAATGCAGTAAAATTCACAGATAACAGAGGCAGGGGTCTCTCTTCTCTTTTGCAAACCGTATCATTGGCAGAGTCAGATGACAAACGCTGCCCTTCCCCACATTTCCCCTTGTTAATATTATACAGTTTGTGACCATACAATAGTTAGCAGATTTTTGCCTAAAGAATTCTTTCAGAAGGGAGACTGCAGACTGAAAATCCCCTTAGATGTCTTTTAAGTAACAAAACGAATGATTGACAAACACTTTTAAAAGTACTTTCTTGGCTCTGCATTTCTGTGAGCGTATTTCTTCTGTTATTGAACAGAAATCAAGAAACTATCCTGGGTGTAGGTGATTGATATATCACGATTCCTGTTTTCCATATCATAATATCACACTCTCACAGATTGCAGAGGTTATTCCAGACTCCTGCCATCTCCTGCAAAAACTTACCTTAAGCATCAGGAAATAATTTACTTAAAGAGAGAATAAGTTATTACCCACACCTTCAAAGGACATTTGGCAATACTGTGAACAATAAAACCGATCAATGTGAAATCCATTGATTTGTCTTTTAATTCTACAATATTCTAGAATTCTTCAATATGAACACTTTGCTGTGCAAATTGTCTTTTTTTTTACTTTTTAATTTTTTGTGAACTACACACTGTGAATTTTCCTTAATCCTTCCATAGACACTGGATAAACATTTTCAGGCATGACTGTGGCTGCTCTTGGTGGGATGCATTAGTAACAAATCAGAACTTGTAGGGCCAACATAGGCAGGAGCAGGGGCTGGAATACCTGTGTTAGCTTATAACTTAAAAATGTTTGCAAAGAACAAACTGAGGCTTGTCTGCCTGCTTTGTTATTGCCATGTTAAGTGTGAGTTTAATTTTAGTTATTGACAGTACCTCAGATGGTACTTTTTGTTAACGGGGAGCTTTAACAACTTGTCCTGGAAAATAATGCAATATTCCTGTGGTGGTTTGGGTTTGTTCCTCCTTTTAAAACATGAGATGCAGTTGTTCTAACAGCCTCGGGCAATTTGGAGAGGAACATGCAGGTGGAGTTTGCTTTGCACATGTTCCTGTTGTGTGCAGGGTTTGTTTGCTGCTCAGCTGAACAAATTGCTCAGTGTCCTTCTGGAGGTCCCGAACAGTTTAACAGAGAAATCAGAAATTATGTTGCAGGGACTGTGGTTCTTCACTGCGTGCAAAGTCAAACAAATAGTTTGTGAAGGGTCACTGCCTGCTGCTCCCACAGAACCGTGGAGGAAAATCCCTTCTGGCATTATTTCTACAGAGGTCTGCATTGTTTCCTGCTCTGATCAAGATGAAGGACTTTTCTAAGTGCTTATATATTTGCTGATAATCAGTCTCTGTAACAGAGCTCTGCAGACTTTTCTTCCCTTTCATATCTGATTTGGTTGAACAGTTTACTTTGGGGTATTTTTATCTCCCCATTACTGTTCTCATTTGATTTGTTTTTTAATGAAGAAATGCCAGTCTCAGAGAGGTTAGAAACAAATAAATTATACTGTACTTCAGAGTCAGAACAGGAGTGATATCTGGTTCCTTAGTTTTGCTAAGCTTTATGCTACAAGAGAGACACAATTTGAGGATCATGCTGTCTGCAAATACTGAAATATTATGCTTTTCTTTTTAAACAAGGCAACACACAAAGTTATTTTGGTTGAACATGACTAAGAGAAATAAAAACAATTTTCTCTTTTCTCTCCTTCTATACAGTTGTTTTAACTATTTCCCCTACGCAGTTACTTACACCTTCAAATTCCAGTACCCACAACTGAAAACATAGGTGGTACCCCAGGAACGAATTGAATGGGACTCCCACCCTCAGGAGCTGAGTGTGTGAGTAAAACATGATGGCACTTTCTGTAAAATGGTGATTAGGCAGAGACACAATAAATGACTTTCCCGAAGTCACGCTGTCAGAATGGCAGATTTCAGTTCAATGCATTTATTCCTCACGCTGATCTGTTGGTATCAGCCCGGCTGTTCTTGGAAAGGAAAGGGGAACTAGGAAAAAACAATTCAAGAAAACTCTTGTGAGTACAGCTACAGCATATGTTTGGAGGATGTTTCAGCCCTGGCCTGAAGAGATTAATCTGTGGGAAGCTCCGAAACCACAGAGAATAAAGGATGACACAGATTCCCCAGCCTGGGGCTGTGCAGCTGTGCTGACCTAATCAGTAACTCCAGCGTGTCTGCTGATCCCTGGTGGCAGAAGGGCAGGTGATCCATACATCATCCCCTGACATCTGTAACTCCAATAATAACTGCACTAATGACATCCCTGTCACGCTGCAGTGGTGGCCAGGGGGAATTGGCCTCGTGTAGGTGTTGGAGCTGGGCTGGGAGCCGGGTTCTGCAGGACCAGCCTTGCACCGCCTGCAAGAACTGGAGAACAACCTGTGGGAAAAGTAAACTTCTCACAGGAGAGATCAGTGGTCTGAATCTTTACTTTGAAATAAACCAACTGAATTCTGTTATTGTGATGTGAAAATCCAGTGGGAGTGATCAGACATGAGGTCAGCCGGTCTGAAGGGTTTGTTACTGAGTTTAGCCGTAGTCTACATCCTGCTGGAAGCTCTCTCAGGTAGGATGAGGGTGACATAAAAGCTTGGATACTGCTTTAGAGGTGGCGAGTTTTAAAGGATTTGTTAGATTTATTTCAGAGGTGCGAGGGCTATAGTAAGAACACAATAATTAACAGGAGTAAAATAAATCTAATGTACAGAGGGAAAACCTATTGTGCAGCATAATGAGGAAGAGAGTGATGGAGTTCTGCAGAACCTGATAATTAAACCCTTGCTAGGGGGGATTTAGAGAGCCCCCACATCTTTGTACAGGGGATACAAGTCCTATCACATTTACTAGAATGCTTCAAAAGTAACATGAGGAAATGCTATTTTTTTCTCTTCTTTTTAAACAAGAAACAAACTTCTGCCCTGTGGTGCTTCTGCTAGACCTGAGAATGGTGTCAAAGAAGTGCCGGTGACAGAGGTTTTATTCTTAATTTCCAAGCAGGAGTGTTTATTCTCAGAGACTTTCCAGTCCATTTGGATGAAGAACAATCTCTCCAGATGGCCACACTCATTTGTTCAAGGGCTGGAAAGCAGATTCCTGTTCTTGAATGCTCCAGCCATATTGCAGATGTATTAATGAGATTAAAAGTAGTGCCTTGTTCAAGTCCTTAATTTCCCTTAGGGGGTTTGTTAGAACACAGACCCAGGCCTGGCTTTCCTGTTCAGTTCTTGTCTTCGTTGGTTGCTGCCGCTGCTGTTACCCTCCCCCTCAATGCAGATGGTGCTGCTTTCCTTCTGTTGCGTCCAGTTTGACCATTTTTGTTTATCATTCAAGCCTTTCGAGGCTTTTATTCAATCTCTAGGGAACTTTAGGTCGGATCCTGCAGTCTTATGCAGTTAATGTATTAAAATTCAGATTAAGGAATGAATACATTTTGCTGTGTCATTTAATTTACCATTAAGTTTTAGTTTTACTTTTACGTTTCTCTGTCTTGTTCTGGTTGATACACCTTCTAAACAGGTTCTTCTGCTCTTAAAGCTCATTCAGAATCAGGTTATCTTTCTTTTCCCCCCAAAAGAATTATTGGCATCATCATAAAAGTATGGTATTTATGTATGAATGCCATATTTATACCAGCTAATATGAAAATATATTGGCTTGCAAAAAGTATCTGCTTAACCTAAGGCATATAGATTTTATTTCTTTTTTTGCTGAGTTTTCTCAGTGGAAAATACAAACTAGCTGCTGGCTCAGTATGAAATGTATACATGTGACATTCAACATTAGAGCTGGGTGAAATACCTGTAGTAAAATACTTATTAATTGCTCTAGGGAATCAAAGAATCAGAAGTAAATAGAAAGACAGTGAAATCTTTTACAAAAAGCAATAACAGGCCCCATTGTTGTGTATATCTGGCTGAGGAACAAATTCAATCTCTGCTACAATCTAATATCCTTTATTTATGAATTTATGGGACTCCATATGGAAAACAAAAGGCAGTTACAGATCAACAGGGAGGAATTGTGGGCACAAGAATTTCATTAAAAAGAAATGCTTACAACTTTTCTTTTGCTGTTTTGTTAAATAAACATGAGCAGACCAGCTGTCTGAAGGAAGATGTCCACTCCTGAGGTATTCTTGACTAAGCGTTAATAATTCCTTTCCAATAGGAACCTTGAGAAATTTGTATGTTACAAAGTTGCCTCTACTGCAGAAATTAGGATGAGATCTGGGAATGGAAGTGTTGATATAGAAATATCTAGATGGAAAACAGAACAAATGCAAGAAGTCTGCTACTTCTATGCACAAAGGAGGCTGAGAAGGTTCACAGACACTTGCACTTAAATTCATATTTAGAAATAGCTTTCTGCTTTTTCTTCATGTGCTTGTCTGTCCAGCTATAATTATCCATCCTCCTTCTTCTCCAATTACATGCTGTATAATGTTTAGCAGCTATTCCAAGAAGCAGCTTATTCCTGTGTGACAAGATTTAATTAAACTTCCACTGAAATAATTAGTGAGGGTATCTCAAAAGGCTTTTTAAAATCAATGCAGTACTGAGAACCAAATAGAGTTAACACTGTCATCAAAGATCAAAGTCACCAAAGAACGTGACTGAAAATTAAACCCCCAGCAACAGTGTAATGAAGAAGCATAGTGAAGCAGTTGTGATTTTCTGCCTCTTGGGTCCTACCTACAAATTGATTTGACATGGAGAATTTCCCTCAGGAAGCTTAAAAATAGTAAATTTCCATTAATTACATAGCAAAGAATGTTCTTTCTATAATTTATAATCCATTAGGAAGTTGGTTTGGGGTTTTTTTTTTCCGTTGCCTCTTTCTCCCTTCATCTGGGTTTTGTGCTTTGCCGAGGGAGATGGGCTGGGGCTGGTTTGGGTGGTTGTGTTTGCTGGAGGCACAGAAAAGGAGCTGAGGAGAGTAAAGTGCCTGAAGCAGGAGATTCCTTGGGCACAACAGAAATCCCAGGCTGCAGGCACATTCTTGAGGCTCTCAGGAGGCCAAGACAGCAGCTTTTCCCAGCAATGTGTAGCCTGCTGTTTGCTTCAAGCAGGACACGCTTATCCCTCTGTGGGGAGTAATTTGTGTGATGAACCAAGTCCTCCCTCCGCCTGGGGACTGTGCCTGTGTAAGTGGAATCAGGGATTGACTGATTTTTGCAGGAGGTGGGTGCAGGTGCCTCACTCAGCGGCGCAGGGTGCACTGCAGTTTCTGCCCTGGCTGCAGTGCTGTGCTGAGCTGCTCTGGGTGCAGCCAGGACCCGCAGAGCTGCAGGAACCAGTGGGGCACAGTTTGCTCTCCCCATGCCCGGGCAGGAGAGGTTGCTCCAGTGAAGGTAACTCTGCAGAAGGAAATGCTCAAAACCCTTCTCATCTAGATTGCATTATGGGTCATTTTGTTTCTCAGGCACTGACATTGTATGGCTCCCTCTTTTATTTTTAAGCACCGTAATACACAGTGAGCTTCTGGAGTTCACGGCTGTACAACACCACCAAGGCCATAAACTTGGTAAGATTTTAAACTGGCCTTTTATACATGTGCAAGATTCTTCAGAGCTGCAGAATCGAGTGTGGAAAACGTGAATCTGGCAAATGACGAAAATAGCCTCAGGTCAGGAGACGATGGCTCCTGAGGGAGCAGCTCCCTGCGGGTGCCCCTGGGACACTGCCAGGAGCACCAGGGCAGGGCAGGAGCCTGAGCCAGCCCGGCTGGCCTGCCGGAGCATCTCGGGTGCTGGGACCTCCTCCTCCTCCTCCCAGTGGTTCATTCAGTTTGTTGTTGTGCCAACAGCTGGGACAGCTGCTGAATTTCTATAGTATTTATGACCGAGCTCTTCTGATTTACACTGCATGATGCTAAGGAGTGCATCCCTGAGTAGAAATGTGATTAAAATATCAAGAGCTCACCGAGGGAAGGGGTTTAGTGGGTATGTGCTATATGTTGCAGGTTTGTCATCTCTTCTGAGCTGTGCTGTGCTTGGGCTGAACTGTGAAAAGCTGAATAATTTATTCAGAAAGTTATGCTAACTCAGTATGGCACTAAAACACTCAAGACTGATAAATAATTAATAAAAACATTTATTCTGCAGCCATGTCCTTGTATGAGTCACTCAAGCCTTACTGAATATGCTGAGCACTCAAAGGCCAATTTTCTGTGCCTGCAGGACCAGGATTCCTTCAGTGTTTCTGTCCTGCAGAAAATAATTCCTTTAAAGCCTCCTTAAGAATTTCAACTAAATAATTAAAATCAGGAACAATAAGCTATGTTTTTGATATGTAGATAGGTATGTAGATGTGTGAGTTGCTATATCTGTAGGTATACAAATAAATAAAATGGAGGCCAGTCTGTAAGCAGTAGGAGAAAGGTGGGACTAAGTACAGTAAAGTACAGTCCAAGTAGGTGTGGTAGAAAGTTACTGCAATCTAATAATGTTTTTCCCCAGTGACTTAGCACCTTCAGAGCAAGTCAGTGCTGGAAAATGGCTAAAAGGCTGGGTTTGGGTTTTGAAGTGGGCACAAAACAGCACCAACTTAAGCTTAAAAACTAAAGTTATAGCGACATGTTGTTAATGTACAGTGTTAAATATTATAGTTATTTTTTACACCCTGCTAAATTCCTTCGACAAGGACAAACATCTTTTATAATAAAGGATAGTAAGTGGAAGGTTTGAACTCTTAAATTATCACATATGTCGTGATATTCCAGTGATTACATTTTGAGGTGCTCTGTCTTCAACATATGTGCAAGGGAAAATCAAAGCACTGACTGTTAAGTATTCAGCACAACTCCCATGCAAGGTGGGATTGGCAGTGGAGACAAGAATTGCTCATTTTTTGAAGGTGAAAACCTGATCCTGTTAAAAAGCCTTTACTGCTGAGAATCCTCATCCACATTCATAAATTTCGTTGTGTTCAAGCAAGGGAGGCTGTGGTGTGTTCTCTTTGAGAAATAAGGTGCACTTTTAAAATAGACATGTTAAATATACTTCTGAACTAATCCTACTTAATATGCCTTATGGCTGTATGTCTATGGCACCATAATAAATTCTTATTTAAAATATGCAGTCTGGTATTTAGATATTTTTACTTCTATCCACTTAGATTGATTATTTTATGGTCTGATTCATCTGCAGCCTCATATTTGATCAGAAAAATAAGCCTGGTGCTTTGCAATTTATTTTTTTCCTAGGTTCTCTGCTGAAATATTTAGGTATAGGGTCTAAGATGAGTCTTCTGTTAGTAATAATTAGACAGGATGAGACCACAGAGGAGAGGAGACCTGGTATTTACAGAATAATGAAATTACATCTGCCTAAGTGATGGTGGGAAAAGAAGAGGTTTTAAAGAATTTTTTTTTCTCATTTCCTGATTTCTAAAAAATTGTGGGAGAATGTGGCAGTCACCTCTATAATCACACTTGACGGATTTATGGATAACCACAGTGCAGAGCTCATTCATTAGGGCTTACGTATACATAACAAAAACATTTTCCTAAATGCCCCGTGGATAATTAAATAAATGTCTTTGCCAAAGCAGGCTTTGAATCACGATAATGTCCTGGGAGGCTATCATCACTTCCAGCAACCATAATCATCATCTCAGAGAGTGGAAACACACTTAATCAGCAAACCACACTTCTCCCTGTGAATGAGCACGGGCAGTGTCCTGCAGGCCTGTGACCAGGCTGGCTGAATAACTAAATGTTTACTATGAACTCGTCCCTTTAGTGCTGAGGGTTGAGGATTGCTCAGGAGCCAAGGAATGCTGAGGTCTGTGGATGGCAACTGCATGCAGTGCTTAGAGTCAGCTTGGTTTCCCTGGCTGATGCTGCTCAGTAAATGAATATTCTTATTTAAGGGTACTCTTAGGGCAGTTACAACTCCGTGGGGAAGGATTTGAAGTATTGCATGTGTGTTAAAGTGTAAGAGTGGTTTGAATGGGGTGAGCCACAGTGTTGGGCTGGAGCACCCGGGACATCCTGTTTGCTGCAGCTCGTTGTGGATGCAAATTTTGGAACATTTGAAGCTAAATCTCCAGGTGATTTTCTTTTCTTGTTCTTTTTTTTTTTTTTTTTTCTCTTTCAAGCTGTTGCTATCAATACTGATTTTGGTATCAATTCAATTTCTTTGCCGCAAGTACCTTACATAATAGCTTACCATGGTGTAAATGTAATGATTTGTTACATTTTTATACTGCCAGACGTTTACCTGTCTGGGACCACAAGTGTGTTTCATGTTGTTTATTGAACCAGAGTCTTCATGACACAAAGCAAAGAGCACTGGGAATGCAAGAGCTCAGTCGCAGTGCTCCAGGCAAGAGCTAACGGTGCCCACACAGCGGGAGGGGAAGGTCTCCCCGGGAATACTGAGGCAGGTCGGGTCACTGAAGCCAGAACCAGCACCCCAGCTTACAGTGCTGCTGACAGGAACATGCTTGAGATTGCCTCAAATTCACGTCTGGTTTGCAAACTGTTAAGGTGAGGGACACGGAGTGTGGGATGCCTGAAGGCAGAGAGGTGCAAACCAGAACCACCTCTGACCACAACACCCCAGGATTTGGGATGTTTGCACGAAGGGCTCAGGCTGGGCATGTCATACAGCGTATGTCTGGGCAGTCTTTGGTTCATGAGAGAGCCTGCACGTGTTAGAGATGAGGGAGTTGAGCTTTAAGAAATAGAGGTTGAGACGTGAGCAGATGAAGACAAGGCTTTCAGAAGTTAGCTACAGGGAAAATACAAATCGTGGTGGATAAGTCTGAGATGACACAAGGCTGTTGTCAGTCACCTGGTGAGGCTGTTCCCAGAACAGCTGCTGCTGAAGAGAGCTCCTTCCCTTTGTGCTCCTCTGGAGCAAATCTTTGCACAAGCTCGTGATGGCTGCTCTGTAGAGGTTTCTTCTGAACCCATCTGCCGCTGGCAGAGATGGCTGGGGGACTCTGGGGGAGGTGGCAGCACTGTTTTAGCAAGCAGAACTTAAACCTTTTAGTTTTTATTAACAAAATGTGTGTCTGTGTCACTAATGGAACAAAGAGAGAGACCATCTTTCTGCTAAGTCAGTCATTCCTTTTTTCTCTCCTCCAGCAGCTTTTGGGTCAGTCCAAGAGGGAAAAATATCCACAGGTGAAAAGTGAGACTTCTCAATATTTGGTGACCCTCAAAGCAAGCATGTGCAGGCAAAAGATACATTGCCATAGGTACTATTTAATAAATAAAATGAAACATGAGTCTTCTGATTTGTTTTCAAGGGCTTTAGAAGAGTTCATAATTCTGGGGAGATCATCATCATCGAGTTCTTGATCCATTGCTCTATTTCCTGTTGGAACCAGAAGAAGGAAGCTTATCCTAGTGAGTCTGTTTGGTGAGGAGGTTATACTTTGCTACCACCTGGAGACAGGAGCAAGAACAAGGACAGTGGGCATAGGGCATCTAGAAACAGCTGGTGTCTAAAATGTCATTTAAAGAGATGAGATACTGGGCTAACTGTAATACAGAAAAGGAAATGCAGGGTGCCTGAGGGACTGGATGTGATAGGAGTCTGTGTGTATTGGCAGTGTCATATAGAAGTGGGAGAGAATGTGCACTTCCGGACTTGGAGGAGCAGATGGGATTGAAAGTGAGATGGTAATTGCTTTAATGTTGTGGGATGTTTAATGTGTGGATGAAATTTTCATGAATTAGTTTGCCCTTAGCAATAAACCTTTTAAAAACACTCTTCTTGGTGAGCCCCATTTCCAGTATGCAATGGAAGTTACAAAATAAAGCTGAGGAGAAATGCCATGCTGAGCACAACTAATGTTTGCCCGACATCAGTGATAAACAGCCAGAAAGCTGTGTTTATGCATGAAAGTTGTCTTTCTGGCTTTAGTTACTTTAAAAAAAGCATCTTTCAAAATAGCCTGAGAAGTCAAATTTCCCAGCACTCTGTGGAGTTCGTGTTGCAGCCTTGCACTGGAGATCGAAACCCATAGAGCAGAGCACGTTATGTGAAATAACTGGAAAATGGAGCTTTGTAAAAACGTCTTTTGAAGCAATGTGGAATTGGCTGGTTGCCTTCTATTTGCTTCTAAGTTCTCCAATTGTTTAAATACCACCTTTGTAACAACAGTGCCATTCACTTGACAATTTGTCTTTTTATTCCTGATAATATGCATGTTGGATACAAAAATAGCCATTCTACTTGTGATCATCAAACTTTAGCTGAATTTCAGACAAAGAATTTGGCAGATCTCCAGATAAAATATTACAGAGCAGCTCAAGCAGGCATTAATGTTTGCTGCTTATACACTTCGTGCTTTGAAATATCTATTGCTTCTGACGTGTTCAAAAATAACAAGCTATTGTTCCCCCAAAACACAATCTGAAGTACATCTGAATGGAATACTGCATTATTTTTGCATGGGGATATGTCTAGTGGGACAACAAAGACTAAATGTTATAGTGCAGGAGAGTTTCACAAAGCACCCCCTCTCCTGCAGGGGTTTGCAGGGTGCTGGTGCAGCTCCAGCTGGGGCAGGACGCAGCCTGGCTGTCCTGTTTCAGTTTGGAAAGGAAGGATTGGACTGGCACATCTGTTTCCCTGGGTGGAGCTGTGCCTGTGCAGGACCCAGCTGTGTGTCTTACTGAGGGTAAAACAGTTCGAGGTTGAGAGACCTGTGCTGCATTTTCCAGTGAAAACCGGGGCACTGACTGACTCGATGGGAAAGTTCTTCCCTCAGTCTCATCCCAGGCTGTGGTTGGAGGAGTGAGCTCTGCTCACGTAGATCAGTTTGTCTAAAAGCACAAGGTCCTACTCAAGCACGCACCTGTCTCGTGGCTTTAGTGGGACGAGTTGTGTATTTTAGTTACTCAGGTGTTGGAGAGGCTGGAAACCTGGTACTTGGAATTTCAGTCTTTGGCTTTTTTGAGACACCCTTGGGTTTTCTGTCTTTGAATGTTACAAAGGTAATTCCTGATTTATTATCTCTGTTTCTTGCAGTTAATGGAATTAAAGCTATATTCATTTTGAATAAATAGAACGCAGCAAAACTCTATGGGTAAAGTTTTGCAGAGCTGTAATCCTGACTACGAGCCCAGTGAGCAGGACTGCAGAAATAGTCCTAGAACTTCACCACTTATTTTTCAAAAGCACTGGAATATACTGGTTCTTAATCACTCTGAATGTAATTAGCTGTAAAAAATGAATGTACCTGATTTCTGATCATAAATCCATACTTAAATTATGGGATATTTTAAAGCTGCACATTTGAAGGATTAGAGAGCGGAAGAAAGCAGCATTGTTTCTTTATCTTCAAGCCACATGCAAACTGTGGCATCCAAGGAGTGTCTTTTTGATAAGCTCAATATGGCTTATCTCCCAATAGAAGTATACTTTGTTCTTCCCTTTAAATGTATTCTGGAATACAGATTATTTTCAGCTGTTCCCTTTCTCCCCTTCTCAGTCTCCAACTTCGTTTTGTTTTTAACATGCAGAGAAAATGGTTTGCTCCAAAATATGTATCTTTTCATAACATGAATTCAAGGAGTGGATGGGGAAAGACGTATATGCTTGGCTGAGCTAATGAGAAAATGACTCAGTCTGTGTGTCTAACATCTCGTATCACACAAAGTGGTTGACAAAGAAAAATGGATTTGCTTTAAATACTTGGAGCCACCACAATAACTGATCATATTTTGTAGATTACAATGGGCTTAAAGCAGCAATAAACCACGAGCCTCACTGCCTGCTCCCTCTGAAGTTTATAAATACCAAATGCAGCTCAGTAACAAGTCCTCGAGGCTGTGTCAGAGGCCTGCACTGGGCAGGGTGGCTGTAGAGCTGTTGGAAGGAAAATATTAAGCAATTGGAAAACTGCATTTTTCATATCTTTAACCTTTCATTGCAGTTGTTTCTTGCCCATCCTCCATTCCTCAGTTGCAGCAGTGTTCTGGGCTCGGGGACGAGGGAGCTGCCTGTGCTGCTCAGATAGGCAAATGCAGGGCTGTGCCACGAGCCTGCGAATGCGGCCACGTTCTGGGCACTCAGGAGCTTTGTGCAGGAAATGTCACTGCACTCCTTGGTGCTGGGGAGCTGGTTTGCACACAGCTGCATGTCTTTAAATATCATTAACTGAAATTAATTACGTAGCTGCTGTTTAATTCTTTTGACTGTAATCCCATATCACAAGAGCACCGTATTCAATCTGGCACGAACTGCTCACAGGAGAGGCCCAGACCTAAATTAGCATCCAATCTAAATTAGCTTTAACCACTTGAAGACTGGCTCATCTAGACTGGGTTAAAGTCATTAGTGGTGAACTCTGAGAGTGCTGTGTGTTCCCTGTGATGCAAGCATCTCCACAAAGGTTAAACCTGTGTTTCTTTGGCGCTAATCTTTTGTAACTGAACACTACGATTCTGTTGATGTAGT
The DNA here is from genome assembly GCA_013398055.1 of Ifrita kowaldi. Taxonomy (NCBI): domain Eukaryota; kingdom Metazoa; phylum Chordata; class Aves; order Passeriformes; family Cinclosomatidae; genus Ifrita; species Ifrita kowaldi. The sequence goes on from VZRS01008838.1 coordinate 22,872, forward strand.
TTAGAAAGGCCAGGAGTATGTGGGATTCCTGAAAACCAGGGTGAGAACTGAAATGTCATCCGTCTAGGATTCAGGGAGTGGGTGTGCTTTCACCAGGGTGAACCCAGGCTCGCTAATGACATCTGTTCAACTGCTGTAATTGGAGAATGGTTAGATTAATAGTAAGGTGATAATTTCCATTTACTAATGGGTGCTTCTGCTGTGAAAACACAAAATATATAGGAGAAATTTTGTTTGGAGAGCATTTTCTCATTTCTTTGTGGTTAAAGTCATATAGTGGAACAACTTAGACTTTGTGCACTGATGCTTAGATGGAAATACCAATTTTAGGAACAAAAGAAATAGTTCAAATCAACCCCACATCCATTTGTGATTATAGCAGACCATCATTAGAAGAAGTGGGGCCAGAACAAATAAACCCTTCATAAATTGAAGTATACCTTTGAGTGAAATAACTGTACTGAGGTCAAAAGGTCTACTTTTATATGTAGTGATTATTTGTATAGTTATGGCTTTATGCTTCAGCTTGCAAAAATTTACATTGCTTATTACTTATAAAGAACATTGTACTGCTGAAAAAGTTGTTAGTCTGGTGATTCTTAGCTCTAAATATGACTTGAAGTAGGGTGAGTTTATTATTTAAATAGCTATTCAGCTGTGAATCCTTGAGATGTCTCAGTGCATGAACTATTGGCATTTTGCCATTTTTCATTATGATCAATGGGCTGATTTGCAGGGCAAGGACCCTGCATCCCTCCCAGCACATGGCAGCGTGCACTGTGCCTTTGGATACGGAAATACGCCTTGCAACAGATGGACAAATATTATCACTAGGCAACTGCACGAAGACAAAATAATCCTTCTGCAGAATTGCTCATGGAGCTTCATGCAGTCAGAGGATGCATTTTGTGTGTGTTCATGTGCTAGAGAAAAACAAGTTTTTGTTTGGTTTGTTGTCCTGTAACAGTGATGTTTTGGTGTTCTATGCCACTGCTTTGTGGCTGGTGTAAGAAATGCTGTAGTCATAACTATGAAAATGTGATTTTTTTTTTCCCTTCCTTACCTTAACAAACACCAAATGTAGCAACTGGCAGGAGGAAAATTTGGGTTTGTGTCCAGGCTGTTTGTTGCTGTTATGTTTTGTATTGCAGTCGCATCACAGATCCTTCCTGTTTCCTGGCGTTGTGCAGCCACAGAAAGGTCTGATCACTGCCCTGATGGCTCTGTTGGGTAGATAGATGACAAACACAAAGGCTTGAAAAAACGGAAAGCAATGATTTTCATCACAGAGGTTAGTACCAACAGCCCAAGCAGAGTGTGATTTAATAAGGTGCCATCGGAAGCCGGGCTGTGCATCCCAGACAGCCCACAGACCTTTTGTATCCTGTTTCAGAGCCTGGAGCAGGATAAACCTCTGCCAGAGCCTGAGTGGGCGACACAAGTACAGCGTTGCTTAGGAACTGGATTCCTCCTGGTTTCCCTTGTTTGTTTGTCCTTGATAGCAGCACAAAAACTGGTGAGTGGCCTTGCAGAGGAGAATGAAGTTATCATTATCTCTGAGGTTTCTATTACCATCACTGCTGCCATAGATATAAGACTTTCCACTTCTGTGATGTTTATTTTAATCTCTTTTCACAGACATTATGCGTGAATGAGGTGTTAAATATTATGACTTAAATTTAAGAACGTAGATGGATAAATAGCGCAGAGGAGAGGTCCTTAAATCTACCCGATCACAGTAAAAGAAGGGTGATGATGGTGTGAACCAGGCCCAAAGAATCAAGATGGGAATGGGCTTCTCTTTTTCAAGACCTCTTAGAAGGAAAAAGCTAGTACTGCCTATAAGGGTTCTGCAATTTGTTGTTTAATTCTTCTTTTCTTTTATATATTCCTATCTTAGATGTTGGCCTGATCCACCCAAGGGCTAAATGCTTGGAAAGAATTTTGTTCCTTTATGTCAAACAATTATTTGTACGTCCATTTATTCACTGCTGATTCTCATGGGTTTTATGATGCTTTAGGTGTGTACTGAGACAGCTACAAAACTTGCAGAAAGTTCAGCGTGAATTTTGCATAGGGAGGTGTCCTGAATGGGAATATCTTTTAGAAGGAAAAATCAGAGATCAGAGTGGCCAGTGAAAACAGCAAAGGGCTCCCAGGGCTGGTGTCCATGGTGGGAGTGAGCAACTGGGCTGGGCACGTGGAGCATGTGAAGGTTTTGGGCAGTTTTGCCTTGGATTAGGAGGAAACAGCCAAGCCTGTGACCCTGTGTGTTTAGCAGCTGTGCAGCTCCCTGCTGTTCCCAGAGAGGAACAAACCGTGTTGCGGGCAGAGTGTGATAAATGAAAAGGTTTTTGAAATTATGCAGAGCTAAAAATGAATTAATTTCTCCAAATGAGTAGTAAGGAAAGGGAAGAGGCAAACACTATTGGAGAGAGCGGGGTGAGGGAGGAGGAGGAGGAGCTGTTTCCAGGCTGCTGTGGATAATCCTGGGTGTGAATGAATGACAGACAAGTTTGGCTTTCATCACTTGTGGAGCTGGGCTTACTGAGAGCAGAGATTGCAGCTATATTGGAAAACTTCTTTCATAACTGAGAAAGCAAAAATACCGGGTAATGGTCAGTGATGTCCTTTGTTTCATACACCTCATTTAAGAGGAAAACCACATAGCGACAGTAGGAGAGACTTTTAATACGTTGTAGGCGGGGAGGGTATGTTATATCAAAGGGATGACGTACCAGCTGTGCCAGCAGCAAAGTGCCAAAGGTGACGTTTTTATCGCTGCAGCACTGTACACAGCATTGCTGGATTTGGTAAATATGAGAAGTTTGGAAGAGAATTAGCTGAGATGAACTTTGGTTGGCTTAAGGGACTGGAGTGTATTTGTGCTTTTTTTCATTAGGCCCATCTCAGAATAGAAAAGGTTATTGCAAAAGGGAGGCTGCAAGAGGAAATGCAGTAGTGGTGGTGCAAGGGTTAGGGCAATTCTGTAGTTTTAACACTTTACAATTGTAGTAATTTCTTTCACGTATTAAAATCTGCTCTCTTATGTTCTCTCGAAGACTGCTAATTTAGCTTGCCAAATGCAAAAAAATATTTTCTAAAAACCCTATCCAAACCAAACTGCACTCCTTTTTTATATGCACGTTAGTCATTGAGCTGCATATAAATATATATAAGCTGATATTTTATTAATAAAGTGATTTAATGTGAGAAAACAATGAACATTCAGAGAAGGTTTTTTTTAAAGAAATATACAATTTTAAGGAGTAGCAATTACATGTTTTTCATTCTGCCTTTTTTTTTTTAAATGCTTTTTTTTTAATGGACATTTGCTAACTAAAGCTTCAGAAATACCCTTTCTTCTCTTCTGAGTAAGTATTAGGGAGAATCTTGATCTATAACATCAGTATTCTGTCACCTGCTAGATAAGTTTATAATTAACCTGTTATTGGAGAAGTGTCATCTTTCTCATGGCATCCAGAACGATCAGGCACTGAAAGGATGAAGTTGGGTCACTAAAAAGTAAATCAACCTGTGCATGTGGTGGTGACATCTCACGTAGACAGAAACTTTGCATCTCCTCTGAACTTAATTCACTCCTCTCTGCCTCTCTGGGCCGTGGGCACTGAGATTATTTGGCAGCTGTTTGCTGTAGTAGTAAATTTGGAAATAATTCAGTGAGCTGTAGTAGGAAGCCAAGGCTTCTGACAATTGCCAGAGGCTTCTGCAATGCTCTGGTGCTACAAATCACCACGACCTTGCGATGCCACCCCGACTCCAGAGTGCCAGAAAGGAGGAGTGCCCGACGCGCTGTGGTGTGGGAAGAGACATCAGCGTCTGTCGGTGCCTCCCTCTTTCTGCTGCGACCTAATTGCTTGGGGAATTGGGAGAACCATAAATAAGAGAGATTAAATTCTACTGCCAAGGCAGAAGTTTGGCTTTAAAAAAATCATGAGTTCCAGAATAGTCACGCTTGTGTGCAAGATGGCTGTGTAATTCTGGGACAGATAATCACAATTTGTAGATAATTTGGAGCCTGTGACTGCTTGTAAATCCTGATTTAAGATGCTGAAGTTGTTCTTTTGGTGTGGCTTTGTTTGGGGCTGATGAGTGTTTCCATGACACCTATTGTAAAAGAACAGTGTTTCCATGATAGCTGCTGTTCTCCCCTATTTTTTTAAGTCACATTTGAACAGGCATGTCTGCTGACATGTCTGTTCCTGAATCAGCTGAGCTCTCAGGGGATAAGTATCCATGCAATTATGAGCATTTAAATGTTTTGCTAAGTGTAAAATATTTACATATTCTGAAAGCATGAGGAATTGGTGTTTCCTTGATATGACTTTCTTTGTCTGAAATGTTTTGACTCTGTAGTTCACACATTACCCATTATTTTAGAAATTTTTTTTCAGTATTTTTGTTCAATTGCTGCAAACAATAAGAAGACCTAAAGCCCAGAAAGTCGGGAGCAGTATCAGTTTCTCTTGATGATAAATGTTTACCCTGCAGACCCAGTGCGCTGCTAGTGCTGTTTGCTCCCACATTTAAGTCTTCTGAGCTGAGACCACCTCGTTGTGTCAGCAAGGATGCCAGCGTTGCTGCCTCACAGTCTAACTCATATTAATGAACCTTTCTTCACAGCTACTTGCAATTTTAATGAGATTTGTGTTTCTGAGGCCTTCAGCGCTTTCCACAATTATCTTGAGCTTGAAAAGTCTTCAAGAGAATGTTTATATTAACATTATCAAGTGAAAATAAATTTTGTGGCACTGGGGATGCTGATGGGCGGGTGAGGATTCTTCAGTTCGTTCTGTGATCTTTCGAAATGTTGATTTAAAAGAGTTATGCCTCTTGCCATGATCATATCTGCCCGTCAGTCAGTCCTGGTGACACAGCTCCATCAGAGGTGGCATTCAGCCGGCCAGGAGTCCTGTCAGACCCACACAACGCCCTCGATGAATCCCTTGCTCTGCCTGGCTCCCCTTTGAGATCACCTGTACCCAGAACCTGGGGGCAGGTTCTGTAAAGCAGAGCTGGGGTGGATGAGCCACTGATCAAACTGAAACATGCTACTCATTTTTCTGTGCAAAGAACAGACATGGAGTAAATGGTGAGAAAAGAAAAAAAGGCATCTCCTAAAAATGAACGAAGGTGGATTTTCAATGGTGTCTTGCAAGAACGTAGATCCAAACCTTTACATCTGTTATTGAATAGGTTGTAAATTAAGATAATGCTCTCTCTGAAAGCAAGTGTAATGCTGGGTGTTGGGGAGTACTTTTTTAGATTATATAATAAACCTTCAGAGATTTGAGGCTGAGTTATTTTCTAAATTTCAAGTGGAAAACTGACTGCTTGCTATTCTGATTGCATTCCAGGTAGAAGTCCTGTTTTCACCTCCCACTCCTGTTTCCCAGGACTAGTCTCTGTCTCTTTTATTGAATCCAGCATTATAATGTCAAGACTTATTTTTTTTTAGAAAAATGAAAACCAGTTATGTTCACTGACCTACCTGCCCATTTCAGGTGCCTGCCTCATATCATTTTAATTTGACTACGTTCCATTTGATCTCATAAACCTCTCATTCTACAAGCTCATGAGCACTTATTTTGTTTTGTGGTGTGACTTGGTTGCACTCACTTGGTTCAGCTGCAGGGAGTGCTGAAAATGCTCATAAGTCATGGTGGGATTTGGCCTTTAAGTTAGATGTATGGAAATTATTACCTTGTTAGGTGCTAGTCTGTTACAAAATGTTTTGTAGCCCTTGCAGGAAATCCTAGTTCTTCATAATGTTTGGGTTTTTTTCTGTGAGTTTCTTCTTTTCTTTTCCCCACCATTTTGCCAGGAGCACTGCCTGGCTGAGAATGGAAAGCATTCTAAGAAGTCTGAATTGCTGGATAAATTACAGTAGAATTAGTTTGGCCATTTCCTTTGAAGAAACAAAATGCTATTAAATAGAAATTAAATCACTTCCTTGTACCTCGGCATGTACCTGAGAACACAGGTTCTTGTGTCCTTCGGTGGCAAGAATTGGGTAAGCACAGAAACAATTTCCTGTCCATTCTGCATCGCTGCATGCAGCTTTGACAGTGATCACCCAATTCCCAGATTTTGAAATGTTTCTCAAGATTATTTATTTAAGGGTGAAATCATGTAGCACTTATCTGGACTATTTAATAATATGCAAATTCTTTTTTAAGTCTATAGAATCTTTAGTCATTTTATTGATGCAGAATTTTCACAACAAAGAAAGCACTTCTACCTTCACAGGATGAAGGTTAAAATCTTTGCTGGGTTAACTACATTATTTTTGAGTTGTTCTGGGGAAAAAAGGTCATTTATAGTGTGTATTGCTCTTGACTTAGGGGTTTCTTCACTGAAACTCTTCTTGAGATTGGTAGTGACAAAAAGCATTTGTCATCCAGTGCATGATGAGTGACACAAGTAAAATGAGTTTATTTATTAGGTAAAGATTTTCAAAGCTGTACTGTTAGAAAACCAATATTTTTCTCACTATTTGCATTTATAGAAGCAATAAAGATCTTGAGATGTGGGTTAGCTAAAATTCTGAGCATATCAAAGGTTTAGAATTGCAAAATTTACACAAAAACTTTTTTACTAGAATTCAGGAAACTCGGTAGAAGGTCCTTGTGCGTTGCGTGGCTCAGAATTACACTTGGCCACATATTGGGTTTGTAATACCAAAATTTAGCTCAGATTGATCAAAGCCTTTGTAATTTCTTAGATAAAGTTGGTTTCAACTGCAGGTTTACAAGAAAACCTTTACTCAAAGCACTTTCAGGCATTGTTACTACATTTTTTACAGCCTTTTGCTAAAGCCTCTGTGCTTGGGTGCTTGATTGCTCCTGGAGTGAATATTGACTTTCTGCTGAGACAGACATGGCAAGCTGATGTGTTTTGTTTAATGTTTAAAAGCTACTCAGGCAGCCTGAGGTTCACATCCACCTTGGGACAGGAGGGAGAGAACAGAAAAGCAAGATGGAAAGAAAAAAAAAACCAGAAAAAAAAGCATTTGTAAAAACAGCTCTTGTTCAATAAATTCAAATTTGCCTCTGAATAATAGAAAAGCAGATTTTGAAAAGCTTCTAAATTGTTCCCTGAACTGAGGTCAAGGAAGAAAATAATGCCATTCACAGTAGAACATGGATCAATAAGAAATCCAAACAGGATGGTGCTTTTTGTTGTGGGGATGTTTGACAGCATGAGTCGATGTGGAGAGGCAGACCCTCTCAGTTTAGAAGCCTGAGATTTTCTGTGTGAGTGAGACATGTGCTTCCCACAGGCCATTTGTGTCAAAGATAAATGCCTGAAGTTATGCAGCTTCTCTAAGTTACAATGTTTTGTTTGATTCTGCATCTTAGCGGGGCAACACACCCTTGAAAACTTGTGGCATTTTACTGTTAGTATCACATGCCAGAAAAATAATTTTTTCCCCGATGTGTTTTTTTTCACCAGATGTGGTTAGAGCCTCAGCAGCAGAAATTACAGTAGCCAGCACAGCTGCATCCCCCTTGGTCCTGATGTACAGAGTCTCTTAGTCCCAGTTAATGTCCATCTGTAAGTGCAAAGATAATCGTGGTCTAAGTTTTGAAACGGGAGAGTCTTCTGGCACAAGTGACCTGCACTGTGTGCAGTTGCTAAGACAACTTTTGAGACAATTTCTTTGAGCTTCCTACTGCTCTGGATTCAGCTCTTCCTTGCCTTCCTGCCTCTCTTGCACTGAACATTGACCCAGGCTGTCCTCCCACCACGTCTCCTTTTCTTCTAAGAGATCCTTCCCTTCGTTAGCCTTTCCCTCCAGTCCATCTTCCCAGTGTGTTACTGAGAGCCACCTATTGGAAAATTTTCCATGTTCCCAGTTCCACACAAGCCCACCACACCGTCAGGACTGAAGTGCCTCGAAATATTTCTGCTGGGAAAAAAATGTGGGATGCTTTGCATCAAACCACTAAGCTTTCATAAAGCAGTGCTGCTTCTTCATGCCTCAGTCTGTTTGGTTTTTTAAATTTTTTTTTTCATATTTTAATTGGAAGTTATTTGTAAGAAAGAAAAATATTAATTTTTTAACTTCATCCTGTTTTATAGAGTACTCACCAAACTGTGATATCTGCCAGGCCTGGAGGTCTTTCACTTGTTAAAAACAAAGAAGAACTTGCAAGTGTTTGAAAGCAAAAAAATGAGTAGCTCAGTTTTTGTCTCCCTGCTTCAACTGGCCCAGCTTTAATTTCAGGTTATTAAAATTCAGTCATAGTAGCACTAAATATGGTTAATTCCATAGGAATTTAGATTAAGTGTTTTGAGCCTGCAGACCAAGTTAGATTAAATAATACTGCCATGTGCTAATAAATTTTTGTCTTCCAGGATTGTACCCACGAAGATATTACATTAGAAAATTGAGGCAGTTGCTAGGGTTTCAAGCATATAAATTTGGAAGTATTCTAACTTTGAAAGATGTCAGAAAATGAGCCTGAAATGATTCTCTGTGTTCTATTCTCATCAAATTAATTCCGTTTGAGAAGCTGCATCTGCAGAGTTTCATTAGCATTGCTTCCAAACCCAGTTACCACCCAGCTTTCTGGTTCTTGACTGATGGAGTTATTGAATTCCTCACTGGATGAGGTTATCTGGAGCCCTGAGGATAAAATTCTGAGAGACTTTATTGCTCTGATAGAATTTGTATGGATTACTTACTATCACCAGGCTGTTTCTTTGTTATTTATATATATGTTTATGACATCTCATATAAATTTGCAAATAAGAACAGGATAGTACAGGTCACTTAGGAAGGGATTTCAGTAGTCACTCTGCTAAAGCTCTATGGCTTGACATGGTCCATCTGTATCATTTTAGCAAATTGACTAATAAGATGTTAAATGAGCTGTTTGGTGTTCCCACAGTCTTCAAGGTGACTGAAACTTGGATACAGTCTGTATTTTGCATAAACTTTCCTCTTCTTCATCACCTTAGACTGACTCTCCAATGTGTTAATTCTTCTCATTTATGATTTTTGATATAATAAAAACAGCTTACATAGCAGAGAGAGCCTTAATTGCACATTAAACTGCCTTCTTTGCTGAGCTGAGAGAACTCAATATGAGGCAAACTTGAATCAAAGTAGTGCTGGCCATGCTCAGAATTCATTAGCTGTTTAAAAATCTTAGTACTGTTAGCTAAACTGATGTGGCTTTGAATGCTGATAAGGCTGGAGGCATAAGTGCTGTACGTGCTGTACTGCTGGGCTGTAGAAACAATGGCTTAACCTGAACTCTGTCTTTTAAATATGCCTGATTCCAGTGGATTAATGCCTGTACAGAGAAATGAAGATTTCCCATCCATACAGGAGACCAAAGCGTTCCTTGCTCCTGGCAGAGTGGTTATGCACTGCCTCTGGTGTGCCCATAAAGCTGACACCAGCCTGCTCCCAGTAGCTGGAACTTGCTGGGAGCAATATCCTGCTGCCCGTCAGAAAATCACAGCAGCCTTTTAACACTTTCAAGAGCCAAACTTCTCCACTCCTTTACTGCTGGATTACGTCATAGAGTACTGATGCCCATTTAGAAGCAGTAAAACAGTTTAATAACTCTAAGTTACATATTTTTTTTTTTCAGCTAAACACATGGGCACCAGCTACTACCCTGTAGCACCTCCTTATTGATCTCTATTGCACTGCATGAAATAGGCCAAGCTGTCATCGAGGGCACCTGGGCTGGCTCCAGGAAGATGATGAATTGATAGGTTAAATTTAGTTGATGTGGTGTATTATTCTGAATGACTAAACCTGGCCGTATGTTACAGTGGATGTGTACCTTTTATCTTTGTTTTCCTGGGTCTTACGCTATAAAACTCTAGGCTACATCCTTTACACAGGCTTACTGTACATTTCTGATACCATAGTGCTCTAATATCTTGCTGTGTGTCACTGTCATCTGGGCTGCAAGACTAATGCCAGAATTCATCTTGGCTGTGTTGCTCATATATCCTTTGCACAAGGCAAAAATATTTACCAGACTAGAGATAGAAGCAGCAGTCATTGAGTAATGTGTGTGCAAAATGATCTATGAATGCAGACCTCGATTGACTGGAAATGAACTACTGTGATAAAAATCCCATTTTTGAAATGTGTGGTTGTGCCAAGGAGTGCAATGCCTGCTCTAGGTTTTTATAGAAGTTGTACAGTTTAAGCATTATTTTTTATATACTAACTGGAACATTGAGAAAGTGTACTAGTTTGGAAAAACACTTATTGTAAGACTATTGCCAAATTACCCAGTCAGACTTTGATGCATGCACTTTACAGCATTCTGTTTCTCATGCCATTCTGGATTAGAAAAGCTTTTAAACAAGGCAGGGAAGGTGTCAAGAGATGGCAGATATGAAGAAATGAAAAAAATTTAAAAAGTAAAACATTTGTGTTACTTCTAGCCCATGATGTTTGTAGTAAAAGATCTAGTTTTGAGACACTTGCTCTTTAAGCTGGCAGCAAAACAGCCCATGGTAAAAATACTGTTTAGCTTTTAGATGTGCCTGTTGTTATGCTCGTGGATGGGTAGTCTAAAAAGCATCACACCAGACTTAGAGACTGATACCCATACCAGCTCCCTTCACTTGGACTAAAAATAAGAAACTCTAAGTGTAGCTTCTCTAAAAGACCAGAGTGTGTACAAACAGAGGCACGGTATCAATTTGACTTTCGTCTGTCATTTGAACAGGTATGGAGGCACCCAACAGCAGCAGCAGTGCAGCATGGAAACCGGGAGAAAACACAAAGAGGCAAAGGCAGAAGGCCTCGGGCTGTTGTCCTCGGGGTGTGTGGAGAGCTGTCGAGCTGGCAGCAGGGAAGGTGAGAGGAGCCTGTGCTCCAGAACAAGGGCTCCTGTGTGGGGATGGCTGTTGGGAAGTTCAGAGTGGTGCCTCGGAAATGTGAGACAGCTCTTTCTCTTCCTGTGCTCGCCTCCCCGCACCGTGGGCTCAGGGCACAGGAGATGACTCCAGCTGGGGACTTCTGCTTTCTGACATTTTTCCTGAAAGTCAGGTTCTGCTCCATGAAGACTTACTTACTGCACGGAGTGCCCGTGGAGCTGCTGAGGATTTGCAGGAACTGGCAGTGAAGGGAGTGGGGCAGGAGCTCGGGGCTGCCCAGTTCGGGCCAGAGCAGTGTGGTGTGATGAGAGCTCTGTGGGTGTACAGAGCTGTCTTGGTTAACCTTTGCAGGGATGCTTCGATTCCTGGCATGTTGTGATAAGTTTTGGAAGGTTTTCAAGCTCTAAGTATGGGACGTTTGAGGGGATAAAAGCTTTAGTTGCTGTGGGTGGTGTTTGGAGACCCTTGACCCCAGAAAGGAGAGTGGGAGACCTCTGTGAAGCTGTGTGAAAAGGCGAGTGGGTCTTACTGCTGGTTTAAAGAAGTTCCAGCTCTTGGTTTTTTTTTAAATTTCTGCCAGAAGTTTAGTGTTGCTTTAAGTATGATACATTATGGAGAAAAGCTCGTATCTATGAAAATACTTTTTCTTCTAAAGTGGCCTGGAGCCCTTCAGATCCAGGCCGCTGTGGTACAACCTGCCCAGCCAGAGGAGCAGCTGGGAAATGGCAGCTCTTGCTCCCAAGAAAGGGGAGATTCATTGAGAGTGACCTTTCAGCCCTTCAGATATTTCACAAATGTGCTCTCCTGAGGTGCTGTTATTTAACTGCAGGCATCAGAACGTGTTCTCCTGCTGGCTTTGCAGCTCTTGCTCATTGACAGGTTAGAGCAATCAACGCGATTCCTACCAGGCCATGGCTTTGGAAAGGTCATGCACGCCCCAGAAAAGCCTGTCCCTTGCATTTTAAGAACAGCAGGAATCAAATCTTATCAGTAACTGTGACCAACAGATCTACAGGAGATACAGCTTAATATTCTATTACAGATCAGCATTACTGGGGAAACCTCTGAGGTAAAACAAGGAAGAAACAAAAAAATAAAAATCTCCTTAAGGCTGAAGTCTGTCAGTACAGTCTCTTCTGGGTAATGTGTTGTGGATTTCTGAAGAAAACGTATTAGGATTTCACTGAAAAATCACTAAATTAGCCATATGTATTGTGTAAGGCACAGGTACCTCAAGCTACAGGATGGTGAAAATCTGCAGAAGCCACGCTAAGCACATTATCCAGTTTAGTATCTGTCATAAGTAGGTGTGCTCTTAAAAACAGATTCTGTTCTGTTCTGAAAGGACGTGAAGCTGAACTAAACGACTTGTGTGTGCATTCTAAGTCTGAAGAGTCGTGGTTGCATGTAAAAGAATTTGTCACATATCCAAGCAATGGATAGGTTATTCTGATTTGCTCGGTTGGATTTGTCTAAGGTACATTATTAATAATAGGACATTTTGCCTGACTTCAAAATCATGTTTTAAAGCCATTTCCTAATTCTGGAGAACCTAGCCCATGACTTCTAAAGGTCTGCTTGAGCATCAGTGAAGCTAGGTACAAGGATAAGCTGCTTCTGAAATTCGTGCTTAGCACTTGTAAAATCCTGCTAAAATGTATAAGCTGAAGCATTCAGAACTGGAGGAAGGTTTTAAATTCAGTTGTCCTATGTTCATTTGTAAAATGAGTATTGGTTTTCATAAAGTATGATGCATATATTCAGTAGGGCTTTGAGGGCCTCTGTCATATGAACAGATATATGTAGAACGAAGAGGGAAAAGGAGGTTCTCCTGTCTGCTTTGGCATTTGGCTTCAGTTTGATTTATTTGTTTATATGGCCCCAAGGCCAGAGAGTGTGAGATGAGGTTCTGCCACCAAGGTTATGCACGTTAAACTTGATGGAAGGCAACAGAAAAGGTTGATAGCAATGGTGTCGATTGCCTGCCATAAAGGCCTGCACAGTGCTCTTGCATTACATCTCACTGCCTGTGTTAAAATGCACTTGGTTCCTCACAGTCATTTCTATCTCAATAAAAACGTGCTGCTTTTAAAACTGTAGAGACAAATTCAAATGGCAGCTTGGTACTTCTGGTAATAAACTACTGCTACATTCATCCCATAAAGCAGCTACAGCAGAATTCTGGGGCAGCCTCAGCCAGGGCCCTGCACAGCCCTGCCAGGCTGGCTCTCCTCTCTGTGCTGCTGTAGCAGCTCTGAGCCAGAAGCAGGAGCTGTAAACTTTAAAATACGACTTTTCAGCCACAAAGCCTTTTCTTGCAGCACTGAAAGCTTTTCCTGCATTTCAAGTGAGTGGGAGATTGTTTGCCCAGTCATAAGTCTGACTCTAAATACTATAGCAACCAAAATTAGGCCATACATCATCCTAATAGTGGTTTTCAAAGAATTCTTTACAGGATCAGTTCAGACCATACAAAACAGTAAGGTTTTGAGCCCAGTCACTGAGAATGGCACCATCATGAATGTATCACAGGATGAAAGGGACTTGGGTGGCAGGAAACAACACTACAAAACTGCAGGAAGAACATGGACAGGGATGTAGCTGCTGACTATGTTTCATCTGTTGATTTGTGTGATAGTGCTTGGCATTATGGTGCCTTCCCCACGGCTCTTATCAGAACTGCATTTGCTGTCTCATTGCCTTTCCTGAGGGAAATCACAGCACGACTGGGGTTGGAAGGGATCTTTCAAGATCACCGAGTCCACACTCCCTGCCCTGGAGGAGCTGTTAGGAGAGCAAGGTGTATAAATGTAAGAGGTGTCTGTCTGCCCAGCAGCCTTGCTGGTTACTCTGTGTTTGGGCTCTTAGCAGGATGCTGCAAGCCTGGCTGGCCTCAATGGACTCCAGGGCCTGGTACAGTGAGGTGAGTGGAGCTCACAGCTCCACGGAGAAGTAAAAGTTCTCGCCAAAGCGGTGAGGAGGTGTAAATATACTTGATAAGGGGTCTCTGGAAATATTTCTTTACATTAAATAGCTGATAGGCAAGTCTGCAGATAGATACAAAGTTAAGGCCAAATTTATCATACCAGTGGCATTGCTGGGAGTACTAAATATTGATGTTCATTGTTAGCATGTGCATCACATTATGTGCCATTCATCTCAATATAAATACTGAAGCGTCTGACAAGGCATTACTCACCACGTATAACCTGTCAGAGCATGTCACTGTAAATCATTCATACTGTTGCAACCTCATTAATTAATGGTTAAGGAAAAAAAACCCCAACAGATTTTTATTCCTGCATGAGGAGCAAAGTCATGTTTTATTAAACCAGTCACAGTGTGTTAACCTGGTGAAATTCCCTGACTAGTTTTATTTGTTTCTGTATACATTTATGATCTTTCTTATAATGTGTTCAAAGGCGTTTTAGCATTTTTATAGTTGAAAACAGCGCATCTGATAAAAATTAATGAATTCTTAAACCCTTGGGAGAAATCCTTGGGAAAAGTCAATGAAATGCTCTTAGATTTTAAGGACTAGTGTAGCCTGGCAAGGAAAATCTTTAAATATTTTAGATTACAGTGCCACTAGATTAATATCCCTAGTGCAAATAACCCTAGATTTTTGGTCCACAGACAACTTTTCTGTTAAAGAGTAGAACTTTATATTAAATATCTATGTAATATCTCTTGGATCCTGTTTATAGGCAGGCTCTTTGCTGCTGCCTGGGTGACGTGAGTCTTCTCTCTGGTGGAGCTCATGTACCAGGACAGGGGCAGAGCTGCTGTGCCTCACTTGGTTTTAGTGATTTGATACAACTTCTCTTCCTTCCCCAGCTCAGATTTTGTACACATGAAGCTGAAGTCAATTGGCTATAAAAGGTTATCAAACACTGGCTAATCTATCCAGAATGTATAATTAGAACTTAGAGGAAAGAAACTTGTGGAAGCACTAACAACCCTGGAAAAGATAATTAAACCTGAAATATGAAAATAGTAACACCCCCGAGGAGGGGAAAAAACCAATCACATTATTACACTAAAAGAAAGATTCTGAACCTTGATTCAGATACCCTTTGTGTTCTGAATTGCACAACCTCCATCTTGTTAGAGTTAAATTAACTAGTAGGAGACTCTCCTAGAATAACAGCTAGTGGATTGTGATTGTTGATTTTTTTTTTTTTTAAAAGAAGGAAAAAACTTGTTATTTTCACTTGAGATGCAGGAACTGGGAAGCTCAAGTGTCAACCTCTTTTTGCAGAGGTGCAGCAGGAGTGGATCTACAACATTCACAGAGTTCCATCAGTGCAAATAAGGGCAGAACAAAGCTTTGGTAGGGTAACTATTCCCTTGGCAATATGCAGCTCTTGCTGCACGAGAGGCGCCGTGGCCGGGGCCGTAACAGTCCCTGGCTGCCCGTGCAGCCCCACACAGGAGCTGTGCCAGGGCAGGATGTGCAGGGAGCCAGCTCGGTCACACAGGCTGAGCTTGATCTCATCCAGGTGCGTCACCTGCACATCCGGTGCCCCTATGGACATCCCTAGAAACAAGCCAAGTGTTACTTCCAGACACTCCAGGGAGTCTGAAGCTAATAATTTTGCTTTGTTTCATTAGCCCAGCTGTAATGTAGCAGAGCTAATGCAGTCATATCCCAGTTAAGGTACCAAGCAGCTTTAGCTGCTTATCTGCCATGGAAAGAACCACATTCACTTTTGCGATGAAAATTAAATGTGGAAATAATTCCCTTTTCCTTTTTGGAATATTACTGTGCTATTAAATAGGCTTAAGACCATTAAAGAGTAATGACATGAAGTTCCATGCATCATTATTTTAAAGGAGATTGAATGAAAATATACTGTCTATCTGTTCCAGCCCTTGCCTAATCCTCAGTTTAATAGAGATTTGTAAGGGCCATGATGCACAGCCATTTAGTAATGAAGCAGTCTTCAGTTTCTAAAGCAGCAGGTTTAGCATCTACACTGTGAATGAAGTAAGCGTAAAAGACATCAAAAATCCTGTTTTCTCAATCTCAGTAACTTTAAAGGTTTTCTATTAAATACTGTAGTCATACCTAGAGAAACGAAATGCAAAATCATAGTAGAATATCAGATTCTTTGCTCTCAGTTACTTAATGTAGCAGCTGGTTACAACTGATTTCTGTAGTTAACCACAGCCATTAGTTGCTTTTGGCTCCACTGCCCTGGTTTGAGCAGACCAGGCTGGAGCAGCATCTGGTGGCTTTGCTGTTACACCAGTGGGGAGGTGAAACATGAAGGCTGAAGATCAGGTCTTCACTCCTAAATCCCATGTGGTAGCTTGGGGTACCGAATCTGCATCTTCAAAGCGTGTCAGCTGAGCTTGGATTCTTAGCTGTGGTTCTGAAAATTAAGGTTTTATATATATTTGTCACTGCTGAATGAAAGACAAGATTAGAGCATGGGTCACCATCTCTTACGTCTGCTGTACTTGCCTAAGGTTGGAAGTTGTGTGTGTGTTTGTGGGAATCAACCAGCTTCTTTATTCCATGTAAGGAAAAAAATAACCCAAAGATCCTTTAATGCAAGACTAATTTTATGTGAAGGAAGCCTGACATACACTGTGGTTCACCAGTGCATTTAATGTACGAGAGCTGCCTTTTGTCACGGAACAGAGAAGCTGGTGAGGCTGAGGGGAACCACGGCCCCCCGGCCCTGCAGACGCGCTGCCTCTGCTGTGCCCGGGCTCACCCGGCTCGTCCTGCCCGGCCAGCCTGTGGGCCAGAGCTGCTCACAAGGGGAACATGGTGGGACAAATGCCCACTGAAGTTTGCAATCTTCCTTTTTGGACATCTACATTGCTTGGCATTGTTATAGTAGAATTACTGAGAGTTGGCTTTCGCCATATGCTGTATGAATTATGGGTTATGAGTTATAGGATATGTCGAAATGTTTAACGTTGCAGGGTGGTTTGGTTGTGAGGGTTGTTTTTTACGGGGGCTGTATGATCTGTGTGCTGCAACACCAGTTCTGTGGGGTGTGCAAAGGGCCGGGCTGTCGCCAGCCAGCCTTGGAAGGCACCGCCATAACGGAACGCGGCTCCCGCCAGTGAGGGCCCTCAGGGCCACAGCCACACAAAAGCGCGGGCTCCCACATGATTGACAGGGGGCGGAGCCATGCAAAACAGGAAATAAATATTCATCAGGCTGAGGCGCTCACGGGGGTATAAAAGGCAGGACCGCCAGTTTGTGGGAGAGCCTGTGGCGTGCAGCCACGGTCGCAGCGCTGTCCTGTTCTGCTTTGCCGTTTTTACTGAGTTCTCAGTAAATTTTAATAGTTTATTTCCATGTCGAATCTGGGTCGTTTGTAACAGCCCCATTTATATTTTGATGAGTCTCTCTGGAGTCTTGGATCAAGCCTTCACTTAGAAAACAGTGCAGTTTCCCTAGGGTGGCTGAAAACTTGGTAGAGGGAACTGCTGTTGTGAGGGAAAATGATGCACACAGCTGCAGAGAGAGCTGTCCGAAGGGCTGCAGATCAGCTCAGTGCCATGCAGAAACCTCCAGCAGTGTGATGTTCTGCAAGCTGTGGCAAGGCAGGGCCTACCCTGTGACTCACAGGGGGCTGGGAAGATGCATCCAGGGCCTGAAGTGCCTGCAGTTCTCCCAGCCTGTGGGGCTGAGGCCCGGACAGAGTTGGGAGGATTTGGGTTTTTTTAAGACATAGCACTTCAAATTTATTTTGATTTAGAAGGAGAACTAGATTACATCAGTAAGAAATCTTCACATCTGAGTTTCCTTCTTTCAAAATAAGGGCTGAAATGGAATAGGAAATATTGCCAAATAACTGGAACACGTATTCAGAATAAAATATTCATACAAGGAGGAAATGGGATCTGTGCTTAATAAAAAAAAGCGATTATATGCTGTGATAGCAATTATGTACGTTCAAATATTGTGCTTTTCTTCAAATCTTGGTTATAAATCCAAAATATATAATTAATGATCCTATCAATAATGCATTTCTAATCTTAAGGTATGAAATAAAATCCCCTGGCTTATTTGTATAGGCTGGCCCTTTAAGAAAAGTCTTTCTTGGCATTGGGTCTTATCATGAGACACAAAAAAAAGATGAAGAGGCTGAAATCTATGATAAATTGACAGGGAAGTCCCTGTTTGAAGGATGCAATATGTTCGAAGTTTTTACAGATCCCAACTTTCCTTTTACCACAAAGGAAAAAAGGTGATTGCAAGATGAAAGGACCTTGTTGGCTGTGCAGACCCATGATGGAATGCAATTTTATCTCTTTCAGTCACCATTTCTGCTCTGAACAGGTTAAAACAGAAACCCATTAATGTTTGATTGCTGCATGAAATAAATTGGTGGGTTCAGACTCACTGAGAGTAGACCAGCTGCCCACGTTATGAAAACTGCCCTTACAGGTGATTAAACTGATACTTTTGTGAGCTGTCTCAGCTCGACAGGGAGTCTAAGGCAGATGAGCAGTGAAGGTTGCCGTTATCAGGGGGCTGTTTCTGTCTCTGTTGTGTTGGTTTCATGGAGCTCATTGCTCTCCACTGATGTCCTAAATCGCCGTGACACATCTGGGGCAGCGCTGTCCTGCAGGCCCCGGTGTGAAGCGTAACAGTGGGCACCAGGGGGAATTTCCATGGACGCTCACCTGTGAAAGGTGCAACTTCAATGAGTTGCCATGGTTTGAAAAGCCTTGTTCATGTTGTTCCTGAGGTGGATTGACAAGTGGTTTGGCTTAAGAAAAACATTACAGTCAGTGAGAGGCAAAACCAAAATAGAGAGTATCCTCTCTTTTTTTTCTTTGCCCTTTTGCCTCCCTCCTTTGCCTTACTGTTTAGATGTTGTTCAACCCCTTTTCCAAAGCCTCTGCTGCGTTTAGAACCAGTGGTTTGTCCTTTATGTTATCAGCTGGCACTTGTAGCAGCACCTTCAGCCGTGTAAGCCAGTTACATTTACTAATCTTTCCATTTTACTAATCTCAAACTTGCAAAAGTGGCCAGATTGCATTTCTGGAAGTCCATTATCCCCACCCTTCACACGTTCATGAAAGTTAACATTATTGCATTCTGTAAAGTTAACTTTCTCAGGTTTGCTCCTCAACTTACACATTTCTCAGTGCATGTTGGGAATTTCTTTCCTATTTAGCAGGATTTCCAGCAGTAATATGTCCAAAAAAGGGTACAAATCCAGAGTTTGTAAGTCTTAAGTCTTACAGATTCCTCTATTGCTTCACATCATTTGTGTTATTAATAAACAACTGCCCACTTTTGTCGGAGGGTGGTACAGTTTATCTAAAGATTTTAATCTGCCTTCCAACACCAATTAGCACCAAACCATTATGAGGCAGAACTACGAAACGAAGGTGGCCACACCAATTATCAGTACAAAAATGATGGAGGAGCAAAAAAGGCAGAAGAGAAGGCAGATTTTCAGGTGGCCCTGGCAAACACTGCACAGCTTCTTCCAGCCCTGCTGGGGAGGATCACCCGTTCCTCCCCGTCACGGAGGAGAGGTGGGTGCTGCTGGAGCTTAGCTCTCTGGGGGTTTGCTGCTGCAGTGGAGCTGCTCCTGGGGGTTTTTGTTACACAAGAACAGTTCTCCAAGCCTAGAAACACAAGCAGGGCTAAAGTCACTTTGTTAACAAAAAGCTGTGATGAGACAAAGCGCAGTCTAGGTGCATCTGGGAGTCAGCCTGCCTAAGAATGCTTCATATAAAGGTGAAATGCTGCAGACACGCTCACTCTTCAGAACAACATCTCACTTCTAACAATAAGTGTTCAGTTTGGAATCCTGATCACTGGTAGCTCAGGAAGACATGTCTTCAAAGGTGCAAAGCAGAGACCGGAATTCACAGCTGAAGTGCTCTCTAAGAATTTCACTTGTGTTCAACTCATCACTCAAAGTGAATTCGAGCAAATGCCTCTCTTAGAGGAAAAAAGAAAGTAGTCTTTAGCTGAAATTATGTGTGGAAGGGAACCACAAGCAAGAATGCAGCTGCTGAGGAAAATGATTTATTTCTTCTCTCTTACCTAGCAAGGGGATTCTTGCTGAGGTGAACAACTAACTAACAGGGGATCTGATCAGTAAAGCTTTTGCTTACCAGGAAAGTAGAAGACTAAACACAAACTGTTTATTGCGTGATTATAAAAGGAAGTGGGTGTTGAACTTGTCATTAAGAACTGCTTGGAGAACAGAGCCCCATTGTGCTAGAGCACTGTACAAACAAATACTGCAGGACACAGTGCCTTCTTTGAAATGTTTATCCTCTCATAGGGAGCCAGGAGGATGGAAATATGCTTTGAGAGGTTCGTCTTCAAAAACCTCACATGCAGGCCATGTAATCAAACACCCACTGGGTTATTCATTGATTGTTAGTCATTCACAGTTGACTCTCAATGACAAACAAACTTACTTTCATCGTGTCCCTTCATTGGTATTCATGGATGTCGGGCATCTGTGAAAGGGAGATAACTGTGAAAGCCGCGTTGTGCTGCCGGCCGTCCCGCTCTCCCGGTGGGATGCAGCAGTGGGATCGTGCCTGCTGCTGGAGTGTGGCAGCCAGGAACCTCCCAGTCCTGCGGCCAGGGAGCAACCTTGGCAGCACAGCCTGCTCCTCTCTGCATTCAGATTGTCACCAGGTCACCAGTTACTCCTAACATACCGGAGAGAAGTTAATTTTTCAGTTCAGGCCTAAAAACGTTTTGCTGTGCTGTGATAGTGTGATGACAGTAGGTAGAAGCCCAGTTTTTCATTCTGTAGAAATCAAATTGAAACAAAATGTCGTCAGTGTGGAGGTCTTCAGTATCATTTTTCTGATCCTTACCTGAGGTTGTGAATTACATGGATGTAAAATGAGTGTAAAATAAAGTAGAAAACAGAGAAATATCTGCTGCAAAAATGGAGAGGATAGAGGAAGGCAAAGGAGTAAGTAAAAAAAGAATAATAAGCATTACTACCCAGAGAAGGCTTTGGTTTTGAGACAGGACATTGGGCTATTGATGACTTGACCTTCATTGTTGCCTCTGTCAAAAGAAAATGAAATACAATAATATTTGGCCATGAATTATGCTTATGTCTGCACTTGCTCCAGCTAAAAAAAAAAAAAAAAAAAAAANNNNAAAAAAAAAAAAAAAAAAAAAAAAAAAGAAAGAGAAATTGGTATAGCTGAGGATTCAAGTCTGTAATGGTGTTTACCAAGGAGGGCAGATTACAGGTGGAGAGTAAAACATGTTTTGATATTTCCAGCTATTCATATTGCATCACAAGATTTGGAACAAAATTTGGCAGCCCAGGAACCAATGAATTCGTTTCTTCTGTTAAAGTAGTACAAGTCACACAAGATGTGTATTTAGAGCCAAAGTACATCTGGAATTGCATCTTTGTTTTGGATCTTTACATTTCTTTTTGGGTTCATCTTTCCATCAGACTTCTCCCTGAAGTCAGTGGAAGTGGTGACTGCACACAGCCTTCAGGGTGGGCCTCAAAGGAGTCCTCATATTTTACCTGTCAGAAGTGCGTGGCATAACTTTGCATTTAGGCTGGGAGCTTTTTTCCAGAATTTCTTTGGAGGACTGGAATTTCCGAAATTCAAGCAGACCTGAAGAAACGTAGTAAAGAACAGAAGAGCAAGCAGTTTGAAGTGATGCTTTAGTGCATTATGTTGCATATTTTTGTGAGGTTATATAAAGTATTGTGATCTTCATCCAGCCTTGGGTCCCTGAGCGTGCCAGCAGACAAGACAATATTGTATTGATCTTGTCAGGGGTATGGCTGTCTCAGTGATGAAGTGGATTTCCCTAGACTTTGTACTGGGGGTTTGGCCAAGTAAAGTGCTAGGGACAGGCCTAAAAGCCTTTTTGTTACTTCTGGATGTAAAGAAGAAAGGCCTAAGGTACAAGGAAAGTCTTAGCTGAAGAATGCATGTATGTACATCTAAATTTTTATGTAAGGTGCTGAGGTCATGAGTTAAGTTATACATAGTTTAATGCACCAAAATTCCTGTATATCTTTATCAATTTAGAAGAAGCCTGTTCCCCAAAGCGGCAAGTGTTTCTATGTGCTTCCATGAACGTGGTCCAGAGAATCCGTGCCTCTCTGCTGCCACCGCTGCAAGGGACCTTGAGTTTCTGTTCGATGTGTTCTGGCTACTCACGGTGGGGCAGGGAAAGGCTGTGCTGTGTCCAAGAGCAGGGAATTGCTGCTGGGTGGGATGTGACCCTCCACTTCTCCTCACCACGTTTGTGTGGGGCTCCCTTTCTTCTCACAGGACTGTTCCTAATTGACGCGTGGTCGCTCGAGTGACCTCCCAGCACCGTTGAGATCTGTGAATTGTCATAGAGTTAATGAATTCTCACAAAACCTGATGCCTCCACTTGGGAACAAGACATTCCTGTCTGCCTTCATGCTGCTGGAAAGAGGCAAAAGCTGTTGCAGATGATGTGGGGAGAAAGGGAACGACTTGAGCACTGGTAGCACCCGCTGTGTCCCCACCTTTCTGGCTCTGCTGAGTGGTTTCACAGTGAGACTGAGTTATTCTTTTGACAGAGTTATTTATATACTCTGTGACTCAGCTGTCTTCTGGGAGATGGCAGCTTGCCTGCCTGAGAAACAAACTTTGTGCTGCCACTTGTGTTGTTTTTTCCATAAAATATTCATTCCATGATGTTAGATCAGTGACTGAAATGCTATAAGCACCAAAACAGTGATGAAAAAAAGAAAGATGTGTAAATTGTTTTATATTAATAATAAACTGAAAAGATGGACAAAAGTGATTTGCTGTTTTTGTTTTTCTACCTTGTGTCAATAACAAAATACTTTCTGCTGCAGGAGGATTAAAAAATAGGGAGTCAGTGTTTGCTCTCAAGCCTGAACTTCATTTTACATCTGCAGAGTTTCTGTCTTGGTACAGTAATTTCAGTGGGTGCTGTGAAGTAGTTCCTAATTTATAATAACAATGAAAAATCAGGATCAGTGGTTCCTTTGTTGCCATGCATTATGAAATTATTTTCTTTTGTGTGAGGCACAGGTAGAGCTTCATGAGCTGTTCCTTGGATTTTTGCATGGGCTGTTTGCTTGAGTGGGCAAAACTTAAGCTGGGAAGAATATTCCTGTTTTTCTTGGGAGCATTCAGTTTGCAAGTCTTTGTGTTACACCACTTCACCCTGGGTTTAGTGATGTCTTTTTGCTGTGTGTTTTCATTCATTTGTATGCAGTAAGGTTGTTTTTGTATTTTGGGGGTTTTGGGGGGTGGGGGGTGGGTAGTATTCATCCCCATATCCTGTGGGGGTTTTTTGTTCTTTAACAGTAATTGTTCTGCATTTCCTTGAGGCAATGAGCCATTCCACTGGTGGGACACAATCTTCTTTTCTTTGCAGCGAGTTATGTGTATGAAAAGGCAGTGTATGTGGATTGGGTTTTAACCTTCATTGCTGTTGGTTTTCACCTTTTTCGACCTTCTTTTCACACTGGCTTTCTTAACCTAGTTTCTAGTGGTTTTGTGATGTTGCCTTTGTTTTTGCTGCAAGATAACTGAAGCTTAGCTTCAAAATCATCTTTATTCATATTGTCCTTGTTGTTAATTTAAAATAGAAATCCCTTACCAATGTAGCAGTACGTTGAAATAAGAATTCAGCATACTTACAGCCTGATTATTTGGTGTTACAGTGGGCTCATTTACCAATGACTGGAGCCTCTCGGCTATAATACCTTTTACTGGGAGGGAAGATCATAGTAGGTGCTGAGGATATGTTCACCTTTTGACTGCAGCTAAACATGCCAATCTGTTTGGTCTTCAGCTCAATTTTTTTTTCTTTTTTTAAGTAGATCCCTTGGTGAGAAGGAGCTAATTGCAGGCCAAGGGTGCTCTTTTGTCTTGCTTCAAGCTTCTGCCTGCATGTTGCAGGTTCTTTGTGCTGGCTGGATCCAGATAGTCACACATGTACTGAAAGTAGAATGTGTAGGAGTGGAAATCCCGTGCAAAGGGGGATGGATACTGGTCACCCACGTGTGAGTGATGACCTTATGTCCTAGAGAGGGGACTCTCTTAACCTTTATTTTACCATGGAATTGGGTAAATACTGCTACCTGTAATCAGGTTTCCTCTACTGCACAGGAAATGTTGAGAAACACGAGAAACATGTTTCTCTCTTTTCTGGATCTGGTGTACTGATTGTGCCTCATGTCCTTGAGAAGGACGTTTGCTTCTCATGGTGTAGGTGGCTGTGGGAGGCTGCAAACAATACCTAAAGCCAAGAAGATCAGAAGGGACATTTTGCTTGGGCTAGATTAAAGTGGAAAAGTCAGGCTAATTCTAATGTTTCACAGGTGGAAAAGCACAAAATATTTGACAAGCTGATAGCTCAACGTGATTTCAGTTACACAGACACTAATGTCAAATAAGCAATTATACAGAAGTCAAATATCTCCTGTAAATTTGTAACACAGTAGAACATTATGCATAATTGTGTTACATATCGTTTTAAGGACGAAACTCATATTCCAGGCTCCATTAGCTTTCAGAGTCTTTGTAATGTATCTGTTGAACACATCCTAAAAAGTTAGAGACAAGATTATCATTGATTTTTGTTCACAGCAAGACATTTAGTGGAGAATTGATGCTGCAGTTTCAGTTCTATTTCTTTAAATACCTGTTGTCTTAAATTTTGATATCTCTATCCTCAAGATCCTCACTTTACACCAGTCATGATTCTGGGTGTAGGTTTTGACCCAGTTAACAATGACTCAGCCATTGCTGCCCCTGGGTTCCAGCTCTGCCCTGTTGCCAGAGGTTACAGCCTCTGCAGCAGAGATGCTGGAGGCAAATCTCTGGTTCTGTCTTGCCCCTACAAGTCACAGTCTGACATTTTAATGTGAATGGCAGTTTAAATATCCTAGGCCATGAGCTGGAGTGACTGAGGAAAGCGCCCTTGGGATAGTGATCTAAATGTAAAAGTAGCTTAAAATCAATTTAGTCATCTGGAATCTCATTATCCCTTTCCTCCTGGCAGCTTCGGACCAAACACTGGCCTTGTTCTATCTTTATCTGCACTAAATGTCCACTGTTTCTACACACATAATGATTATTATCCACAGTCAGAAAGTTGCCTTGGAGATGTGTCTGTCTCAGAGGTGTTGTGAAGGAGATGACCCTTGGAAAAGACTCTAAAGATCAGCTGATCAGCTGATATCAGATTACACATAAGGTTATCATTCTTCTATATCATGAGAAGCTGCTGAGGTGTGTGGTCTCAGCTGTCTTAGGCCTAAAGCTGGAAAGTTTTTTGTACTGTTTGGAGATGGGGGTGGTGGCTCTGTTTCCCGGCATTCATTGTCATTAATGTAATGGTATTTCCATTAGATGTGTAAATTCTAAACTAGGAAGAGTCTTATTTCTAGATAGTGTTAAATGCACACAGTGCTGCACTGAATCAATAGGCTTAATCAATTCTTTCTGTCTGTTATGTTCTCTAATTTCTGTTCTGAATTGTTTTGTTTTGTTAACACACTGTGTCAATTTAGTTTTGTGCTTCTGGGTTAGAAATGGGGCTCCCTCTGTTCCCATCAGCTCTTCAGCTTTTGAAAACTGAAAGCCTTTGATACTGCTCTCTTTTCAAGCCTATTTTGTAATAAGAATAATACAATATAAATTGCTAGAAAAATAATCTTCTTCTAAAATGTGGTTCAGAAGCAGAAATTCAATTCTGAAAGTCAAAGTGCTGATAGGAAAACCAGTAGATTTAGAGCAGAAAAATTACTAATCCTATTTCAATGCAGAATTATGGTTTAATGAGAGACATTCCACAAACGTTGGATAATACAAAAGAAATAAATATTCAAGAAATAGCAGCCTAGTATTCCTGCTTACCTTTATAGAGATGTATACCTGCCTTTCAAACAAAGTCATGACCAACCTATGGAAGCCGTAACACAGCTGGAATAGTACCAGAAATTGCCTGATACCTGTGGATTGATGTCTTTAGTGCTGTGAAGCCTTGCCCTGCCTCCATTCTGGTCCAGCGGGGCAGGTGATAGTGGGAGATACGTGGCAACATAATGATTTCTACTGCTTTATCATATTCATAATTCCTGTATCATTGTAGTAGTGATTGTGTTGATCCATGCTGTGAGTACTGACCTGATATTTTGCCTTCTCTGTCTCAATCACACTGTAAACAGAGGAACCACAGTAATTTTCAGGAATGGATATGATTCAATAGCAGTAAAAGCATGTTCTCCATTTCCTCTGGGATGAAATCTGTATAAGAATCCCTCTGTAACAGGCTACTGACCCTTATAAAATGCCTTTGTACAAGTATACTCATTATCAGCCACTGTCAAAGAAACAAATTCCTTCTTTCCTTTCGAGGTGAAGTGCTCTGAATGACAAGCACAAGAGAAATGATAGAGTAATTTGCTGATTTAAGGTGTGGGAAGTTGATTCACAGTTTACAGAAACAGCAGTGATGTCAGTCTACCAATAAAGGATTTTTAGACTTCAGATAAAGGGATGCTTTTGACTGTATTTTGGACTAGACTTTATTAAGTAAAGACACAAAAAGAACACCTAGTTTGTGTTGTTGAAAGTCAGTGTTTGCATATAGAGCTGTAATATTTGAAATGCCTCTTTATTGTAAAGATAGACAGATGTACAGATCCTGCTGGTGACCTGTGATGGTAACAACTGCTGACAGTATTCAGTAGCACCCAGCTACCGAATGCTTCCCCTTTACTTGCATTATTTTCTCAAAAGTATCACATGTATTCTGCAAAGGCCAGGTTGACTCATACAATTAATCTCTTTTGACTCCTTTATTAGTATTTCTGCCCTTTTAGATAGGTTGAACAGCCCTGTTGATAGCATTTGGAATTCTCCTGGAAGCTCATTCTCCAAGTGTAATTCTTGTAGGGGTTGTGTTTGTAGGGGTACCCTAAGACTGGGAGATTTTGGGTTGCATCCTTCAACCTCCTGTTCTGGACAGGGTACAAAGTAATGAAAGAATGGATCTGGAGGGAAAGGCAGACTGAGAAGAAACAAATACTCTTTGCTGTGTGGCAGCTGTCTGACTTTGCTGCTGGGCTTACAGGAAGACGTGAGGAGTGCTTGGTTTCTGCAGTCACAAAGCACAGCTTTTGGAAATGTCAGGCGCTGGCTGCTGGCTCCCGCTGAGCACCGACCGTGGCAGGCAGCCAGGCAGGCAGCCCCTGGAATCGGCTTCCCTTTGAGTCCCCAGCTGAAGCAGACACTGCGAGCATCCCTCCCAGGCACAGCGCTGGATGCACGCAAGTGGAGGTGTGTGTTTCTTGAAGAGGTGAAGACGATAGAAAACGTTTGCTCTGTTTCAGATAGTGCAGAGATAGCAGTTCACTCGCATCTTAAAACTGCCCTTAAGGAAGGGTATAAGTCAATATTATTTCAGGCAGAATAAAAGGTAGAGTGTGTTCATAGAATGATAATGGTAGAAGCACAGAAAGGCTGCCTTGTTGCCTGAGATGACTTTGTTGCAGCAAGGCAGGATTAGTATTCAATCAAATCATTGACTTCTTGTTTTTGAAGGTGGTCTCTGTGTGCTCTTGTGTGGGTACCTCCCTCACCTGCCCAGTCCCACAGCTGGTGGCCACGCTGGCCAGGTGAGCTGTGCAGGTGCTGCGGCCCCAGCAGGAGCTGGGGCTGAGCTGCCAAGCCCTGGCAGGGACACGGAGTGCCTGAATGTCGGGGGGCTCTGCTGTGGGGTGGCCTGGCTGCAGCTGCCCCTTGTTACAGACAAGCTCTGCACAGCTTCGTTACCACAGCCTGGAACAGGGGTTAAATGCACTGCTTAGTGGGTGGCAACGACGTAAAAGACTGAAAGATTCTCAAACTTGCCATAAATTGTGTCTCAAAGTTCTGCCTCTTGAGTTTTGCATTCAAGAGCTATAAAGTAATGACAGAAGGAGAAATTTCAGTATGGATAGCTCTGCTAATTGAACTAATAACACTTTCCAGGGAAAATGACAGATAAAAGCACAACAGGATTGGATTTCTGCTGGCTCCTGGAACAAAATTCAAAGAGCAGATTTTTTTCTGGGAAGTATATTCATTCCTGTCTTTTGTGTTTTCCCATTCTTAGTTCTGTACTTAAAATAGTAATGCCAGGAGATGTAGGAAAAAGTGAGATTGCAATAGAAATCCTGAACTGCTTTTCTGAGAGTGCTAATCAGCAACCAGGTTTCAAGCAGATCAGTCAGTAGTTTCAAATATTTCCAACATGAGATGTGTATGTATGTGTTCCTAAACGTTTGCTGGTCGCATGAAGGAGGATCTTGACAGTTTTTCAGACAAATAGAGAAAATAATAAAAAAAAAAATCCTGTAAACCAGCAGTGGTTTAGCCATTGGAGCTATCACAACTGCCTTGATGGTGATGGGTGGGGGCTCCCCGAGGGCAGGAGTGGGAATGGAGCTGCAGGAAGGGTGAGCAAACTCCCGAGCAGGTGCATGTTGGCATTTTCCTGTGAGGGCAGAGCCCTGATTGTTGCCGTGATGGGACACTTTACATGATGATCTGCATGCACAGAGCTGCCTCTGAGCCGTCTCTCTGCCTGCGTGCCATTATTCCAGATTAATTGCTGCTCTTTCCTGAATGCTCTGGCTTGGTGGACTGAGCCGGCGCAGGCATTACAGGAAGAGCAAGGGGCTGGTGGGTTTCTTATCACTGCGCTGGTCCTTCACAGCGTGAGAGGTGCTCTTGCTCTTCCCTATTGAATCTTCCAAGGACAAGCATTTGTGGTGTCAGGACTGCTTTCTGGGTCTCCGTGGTCTGGCCAGAGGGAGCTCCTGGGGTGGAGGAGCGCTGGCCTCGGAGCAGGCAGGGCAGCGGTGGTGCCGGACGAACTCCAGGAGCAGGCACACACACAGGGCATGAGCTCGGGGCACAGCTGGCAGTGGGAGAAGGGAGATGGGATTGCTGCAGGCAGACAGGGTCTGGAGGGGCCCAAAGAGACGTGAGCGGGGGAGTCACAGCAGGTGTGTTGGAGGCAAAGCGGGAAGGAAGGGCAACTTTGCAAGGACACGGTGGTGGGAAGGGAGGCGGGATTTGTTTTCAAATCAGAAGATTTGTGTTTTGTATCCAGAGAGTTATGTTGTTCTTGTTTAGGATTTTGTGTTCTATTTAAACAGCTTTGGGGACTGAAGCCTTTGTCTGCTCGTGGCAGGGTCTCCCTGAAAGCTGCTCCCCGCCGTGGGTGCCCTCCGGCTGGCTCCAAGGCTGCCTGCCGGGCTGCCGTGTCCTCTCCCTGGCTTCCCAGCTCCTCACCTGCATCCCCAGTGGAGTTTGTTCCTAATCTGGCACCAGCAGAACCATTACTAGAGCTTGCCATGCCCCTCATACTCAGTCCTTACCATTATGAGAGGAGGATCTACGGATGCACCCAGGCTGCTGCAATTTTCCAAGTGGACAGTATGTCCTGGTCTTTTCTTCAGGAAACCCAAGCAATTTCCTGCCTGGGTTTATCAGTGTCAGTGCCCAGTGTTTCTAGAGAAACCATCAGTTATTTGAATATCCTAAGAAATAATTTTAGCCCTGAAATGTTTTTATTTATGTTCATTTTCTTTGACTTAGCTGGACCAGATAAAGTGCACATCTAATTGTTCCCTTCTTGCAGCTAAGTGGGGAGTTGCTAGAGATGGAGAGAGAATAAATATTCATGTAACTCTTAACTAAGTTTCAGTAGTTGTTGCAAGCAAAAAAAAAAAAAGCTTTTCTTATATCTTATGTAACTTATTTCGTATTTCTTTTGTTACTGTGACAAGATTCACAAATTCGCGTTACTACACAAGCTATGTACATCAACGCACTGTTTCCTGATGGGTGCTTCCCTGCCCCTGCTTGGTCCTGTCCCTGCACACAGCTGCCTGTGAGGATGCTGTGACAGCCAGAGCTGACCTCAGGCCCTGCTCCTCCAGGGCCTGCTCAGTGCTGCAGAGCATGAGCGATATTGCTGCAGGGGAAAATGGGGTTTGGAGGCAGCTGAGGCACAGACTGCCTTTGGAGCATTGGGAGAGGCCGTGTCAGTGCTGGGTGATAAGTGTCCTGAGAAATCAGGTGTTTGAAAGGGGACCTCTTTCTGTCCTCGGCTCTCCAAGTTCTTGTTGCGACTTATTGAGGTCTATTATTCGTGCACTTCACAGGGTTGCTATGGAATTTATTAGGCTGAGTTGTGAATGCAGGGAGCAGTTGCTTTCAAAAGAGAAAGAAATATGGTTTGCAGGGCTGCCTACAGATTTAAGATATGCAAATTCTGTTTCTTGGAACCTTTAAAAAAAAGATTTTTTTGCCCGCATTTCCTCTCCATACTTTGAGTTTGGAGAATTTTGCTTTCTATTTCTTTTGGGGAGGGTTATGTGAGAATAACAAGAAGAGAGAAACTCATGTCTGACAACTCTCCCAGTTTCCTCTTCAATGTACACAAGAGGCACCTCCTAAAAGCAGCAGCATCCTCCACACATGTAAATTAATTTTTCAGTGATGCACTGAAGACTTTGAATTGTTTTAGGGAGGGATTTATTCAAATGCACACACACAAAAAAAATAGAAGTTTGCTGTTTGAGGTATATTACTGGCAGCAGAAGGGACAGCAGGATCCATGAACCTTGCGGGGATTTTAGGCAGGTCAGATTTCAGAGCCCCAGACGGAGCAGCAAGATCATGTTTGGGGTTTACACTTGGACATCTTGGCTCCCATCTTTGAAACTGGGACTGTAGGAAGCCGCTGCCAGAATCTGGGAAGTCCTGGATCAGTAAAGTGCCTTGCAGGGAGCCAGACACCTGTGAAGGTGGGAGGTGGAGGAAGTGCTCACTGGGAAAAAAGGTCAGGCTTGGTTTTTTACATAACAACCCAGCAAGACAAGTTCATGGTTTCTGACTGTAAAAGACCCTTTGACTAATTTGATCTCTGTGATGGGATGAGAAATAAGCCACGGCTGGGGTAGTTTTAGGTTTTACCAAGGGAGACTTAGTTACAGAACTGGAAAGACTGGAAAAGGAAAATGGGTGGAAAAGCAATATTTCTAGATTGCTTAGCTAAAGAATAGTCTTAGTGCAGTTGGATAACAGTTACAGATGGAATTTGATACATGAAAAGAAATACAGTTCTGGATGATGACCAAGCAGTGTTCTTCAGAGTCTCATAAAAGCAAAGTAAAAATAGGATTGTTAGAAGAGAACTTGATCTCAAAAATATTGGAAAGTATTTTTCTAACAGAACACCTAAAGGAAAGTGAAAAGAGAAGCTACCCAGGGACTAGCTGTGTTGAGGTCTTTCTGCAAACAGATAGTAGAGTTATCACTTCTTAACTAGAGAAATTTTGTAAATTCCTTGTAAATTCAAGACATTGAAATATCATAATGCAAAAAGGCAAGCTGAAAGATAGAGACAGATAAACCAGAAATCCAACAGATCTTCGTACTGTGTTTTGATGAATTCTAAATGTGAAAGATTTATCTTTTAATGTGCCCCTGGGTACTTTCAGCTATCCCTGGATCTGCTTACCAAGGCTGTGACATTTTCCAAATGACCTCTCTACTTCTAATAATCTTAAATCCTGTTCAAAAGCATGTTATTGTTATGTCTGAATATTAAGTTTTAAGCAAGGTAATGGATTACCTTTTGAAGAGCTGCATGATCCCTCTCATTTTATCTGTGCTAGTTAAACCTTGGTTTTTACCTTGGCTGGATTAGTTTCAGACTGACAAAACGGCTCTTGCTTGAGCTGGAGGAGGATCTCAGTCCTGCAAGCAGTGCAAAGTCACAGCCAGTTGGAAGATGTCTCAGCTTCAATGTCAGTGTTGCAGGTGCTTTATATTCCTTTATTTCACACTTCCTTCCAAGTCAACCCAAAAGCTTACACCTTCACTAAGTAACACTGTAATGAGGTATTTCTGGTTCTGAGCATTTATAAAGGTGTCAGTTTTCCAGCCTGGGCAGTAGCTGCAACTTGCTTTTATGGGCATGGAAGCGCGAGGGGACACAAGGGTTGCCTGGTGCCGACGTTGTCATCAGCAGTGGGAACAAGAACTGGGCCCAGCACTCCTGATCCAGGGTCTGGTGTAAACTGCTGGAGCCACTCATGGAGGGGCAATTAATGGTGGATTAGTTTGGAAAACCCAGCCAAGAAGCAAAATTAAAACAAAATTGTGCTATTTCCTGGCAACTAGCAAAGCTAAATTAAGGCGGCCAATTCCTGATAAAATCACAGCAGGGAAAGCAGAACAAGCAAACCAGAGCTCTGTTTTGCAGTTAGATCCTGTGCTATTTTTAAGCCATCCTGACAGCTTGTTAAATGCCAGTCTGGAGAGCAGCTCGAAGTACTGACTCTCACTTCAGACATGTTCCACGGGAGGCTGTGCCCTGAGAAGATGACTCGCAGCAGAGTGCCCTTTCCATATGGGAGTCAGACCCTGCAGCAGCCGGGGACTCAGGCTGCGTGTCTTTAAACCTTTGCTGTTAGTTCTCCATCTGGTCTCACCACTGTTACACGCTCAGATTGTGCTGCATAATTTTCAGTGACACATTTTGATGTTTCCAGACCTGTGTGCTCTCTGTAGAATGCTCTTTGCAGTAAATACAAGTTACACAGGCACCCTGAGAGGTCTTGGCTGGCCCTCTGAGGGACTGTTGGGCATCCTCGTGCCCAGCCACTGCCAGTGCTCCAGTTGAAGCGGCAAGAGAATGAATTTTCTGAATATCCAAATATATTTATGATTCTGGGAAAAGGAAAAAAAAAAAAGGTTGAAGCAGTTGTCCTAACTTCTTGGGAGTGATGTGGTATTCGCACCTCCTAAACTGCTATCACACTTAGGTGCTTGTGTTAGGAGGAGGAGTTACCAGTCTCTGCCAGTGGAAGATAGCACAGCCTGTCTCTTCTCTCCGTCCTTGGGTGCATTGCACTGTCTGTAAAACTTCTTGTGACAGACTTTGAATAAGCTGGAAATGTCAATGGCAGAGCTGGATTGAGAATGCAGAAGACCATTTACAAAGGATTATAGGAAAGGAGTATTTCCATTTTCCTCCATGAGGCTTTGTGGTGTTGCAGCCTCTCATTTTCTATTAGTGACGTGTTCTACAGAGTGAAGCAAAGCTTTCTTGTACCTAATTCAGAGTAGCATCCCTGATGCCTTGTAAATCTGGTAAGAATTGAGTGCAGGAGCACAGAGTCCCAAGCGTGATAATTCTGTAGATTTCTCTTTTGTATTGCAAATGTTTTAGTATCGGAAGTTACATTTGGATAACAGAATCCTATCACCATATATTTTAATATGGTGTAAGTGAAACCACATAGTAACTAATTTCTTTTTGAATACCGAATTCTTTTGTTAAATCTAAATCTTTTCCCAGTCCTACTTTAGGCAGTATTTTAAGGGCTGGAGTTTGGTTTAGTCCCGTGGGAGTTCCATTACAGACCTGTGAGCATTTCCCTCGATTGCTGAAGTTGATGTCTATTTACGGTGCCATTATTAGCATCCAAGTACATGTTGTTATTATGTTGTTTTTAACATCCTGAAGTTGTACAGCTGAAGGTTTCATTTAACACACTTGGGTGCACAGTATGCAGTACAGGATAGGATAATGGAACTCCATCTTTCCAGTTTTATTGGCCTCATCATCTTTATCCCTTTATTAGTTTATTAAAACATTCCTTCCCTCCCAGCCTATCAAAATGGTGCTGCCTAATGCACAGAGTAAGTTACCTTTACTTTAGTGTCAGTGAGTGTGAGGTGTTTTGGGGTTTTTTAATGAAATCTTTGTATTTTGGAAAGTTCATTTTCCTTATCAAATTCTATCATTTATGACTCACTAACTCCTGATGACCATGTGCTGAAGTGGATCCTTTGCCATTACACGGTACCTACATGGTTAACCAAAACTCAGACCTGAATCACATTTTATCTTCTTTGCTATAGCTCTTAACTTCAGTTCCGTACCCACAGACTGCTTCTAATTTCCACTCAGAGCATCTTATATCCTCTCTGCTACATCCTGTATCCCTTGCATAGGTATAACCACAGAGAAGGGGTTGGCATCAAAGAAAGAGAACGATTTCATACATTCCTACATTGAAAGGAGGTTTAGCTACATGTCAGGTTAAAGTTTCTTTCCCCAAAATGCGTTACCCCGGGGTAGGTACCACCAACAGCTGGTACCTTGCTCCCTCCTCAGAGGAAACATCACCTTTTTCCAGTTACGTGTCTGCAAGAGGCACTAACATGACATTATTCTACTCCTTTTTGAAATGCTGAAGTGTTGTGTTAGAGAGATACTGCTACTGTGTTAGAAATGTAGCCAGTAATAATAGCTCAATATTTTACAGGCATCTGTGAATAGGTGTCATATTCGTGGCTTCATTATTTTCTTATTTCTTCCATTACAGCTCTGTTGTTCTCTCAGAGCAGTTTCAGGGGCTTTAGGAGCTGTGTTCTGAGAAAAAGACTTTATTGTGGGTTTTGCAGTGCTGAGCCTAAATTGGTCCTTTCCTGGAGTCACCCATCAGTGTCACAGGAGTGCATTTCTTGGAGCCTCATGTCCTGGCTGGCCCCTGGAAAGAGCCTCCAAAGTGCACACATTGCCAGGGGAGTTTTCACATTTAGCCTTGCACACGCACAGAATTTGGGAGTAGGTTCCCAAGTGCATCAAGATCTTTTTAAGTACTCAGATATGAATATACTTTGCATAATAATTATATATAGATGTAATTGCTGAAGTCTTGAAAATATGAATGTCTCAATAGATGATTCAGTTAATTCATGGTAAGTGTAATAGCAGTCCCTGCTGTGTTTCAGATCCACCTCCCTGCAAAATGGATTGTTTTATTTAACAAAAAGTTCATATTTATGCACAACTTTATTTGTGCTTGTGGAGTAAAAGCAGGAGAAACACTCAAATGGGACAAGTTAACATCTTATTCATAGTTACAGTGAGCAGCGGGGAAAAGTCGATACCAGCTTTGGTATTGTCCAGAGTGACAAATGGTACTGTGAGCTCCTGCAACACACTTGCTGTAAAATGACTTTTTGAAGCAGGTAATAAAAAAAGAATCTGTTCACAGAATTCAATATTTGTACAGAAGTTCTTTGTTTCTTTTTGAAGGCAAAATTTGAGTTTCACCGAATTTTTTCTGCTGGTGTTTGCGAGGCTGTCAGGACCAAAACAATCCCTAGACAAAAAAAGACTGTCTGGCCCAGAAACTTGATCCCTTGATTCATCTTAAACTGCAATTTCTGTTTTGTTCCCACTGCCTTTATCAATCTCTCTCTCAGAAGCACTGTGTAAGGTGTTGGGAACCACTGCTAGACCAAGACATGGCTCTGAAATGACTCTCTGAGTAGCAGAAGAGATTTTGTGCTTCTGGAGAACTACTGGAGAGAAACACAGAGCCTGGGGCATCCCCGCTCCTTGAGGACCTGTGGCTTGTGCAGGGTTTTATTTATCTTCCTAAGTAGTATTTAAAATACCCCTTAAAAGCAATGCATTTAGTAACATAGGATTCAGTGGAAAACGCTGTTTTATTATAATTTTATAGTATGTTTCTGTTTTCAAATGTAATGTTAATGCCAAGAAATGATATTTTGAGATTGTTCTAAATTCTGAAAAGAAGAGATTCTACTCCATAAATGCTTTAAAATACTGAAGACTAACCTATGAACTTGCACAACTATTTTGCAAGGCATTTCTGCTTTCTCAGTGTCATCTGTGCAGGCCAGCTCAAGTTGAAAGAGGGAAGGACACCTGTAAATGTGACTGTAAAGGTGTGTGTTATACACAGCTGTGTGGGGTAACTGCAGCTACACTGACCATAGTGATGGTGTTTTATTAATCACTTTCCTAAAACCCCAGTGCTCCTGGCAGCTTAGTGCCAATAGTGAGGGAAAAGATACAAAGGGATGCCCAAAGTTATGCTGGAGTTCTTTTGGTGTGAAATAGGACAGAACTGCTACTGCCATGCTTTCATTCACATCTCACCTCTCTTATGACCTTTTGGTTGAGGGCAGCAAATCTTGTGCAAAGCTCTGTATTTTGTTGTGTTTTAGTTACATATTGTTCCTCTTGGTCAGGTTCAAATGCAGCCTCACAGCTTTAAACTTACCCAAGCAGGTCTTCCAGGCTTGGAGTTTAAATCCCGTCAGCTGTGGGACAGGAGTCCTAAAGATACCCAGAGACCTCACAGGGAGCCCTGGTGGTATCCAGGTGGTATCCCTCCATCCTGAACCAACACTTGGAGTGTATTTTTCCTGCAAGCAGAAGAAACAGTCTCAGAAGGGAAACTGTTGGCTTGAGAATTCACAACAGCCAAGGTTCAAAGAGGTAAAGGCAAGTTTGTTGCAGGATAGATTTTTTCCTTTTCTCTGAAAAACACAGAACTCGTTTATTGGTCATACTGTACCAGAGCTGTGCACAGGGGCAATTGGATATGTGCTTGGCTGCTTTTCTTGTTTCTAGTGGAAATACAAATGAAAACTATAAACCATTAAGCTTCAGTTTAATTTTGCGAAGTACTGAGCAGCATTTAAAGCCAATTACTTTGCTTCACAGCAGAAGTCGTTAGAGGAGAGGGATTTAGCAGCTGCTTCACCTCGGGATTTGTACAGGAGGAGGCTTATTTCTTGGTTATATAGTGGGAGTTACAAAACAGGTAAAATTATTTACTTAGGCCTTCTATGTAAAGCTCAGCTAGAGCGTGGCTCCTCCTCAAAACAAGCACAGTGTTCTGGGGATAACCAGCCCCTCTTGGTTGCTAGGAGATGCTTGAATCCCAGTACTGCCAGCGTGCTGCTGGCACCCAAACACTTTAATGCTCCCTCCATTTCTGGAATGCTCCAGTGTGGAGCAAAGACAGTGGAATCCCTGTTAGGCCAAGGGAGAGAGAAGTAATGTTACTGAAGTTGCCAGGGTTTTAAAAGAATGAGCAAAGGCATTGGCTCTTTCAGCATTTAAAGGTGTGGGTTTTTTTAAAGATATCAACATTTCTTTCAAACTGGGTTCCAGAGACTTTCTTCCCTTTGGGACATCGATTTGGTCTTCATGCAGAAGGGCCCTTATCAAGCCAGCAGGGGCCATTACAGTAAGGTCCTGCTCAGTGGAACTGAGTTCCCGTGGGATCAGGCACGCTCATGGCCTCCCCTGCACATTACACACTTCCTATGAGATAAAATGCAGTTTATGATGTCCGTGGTTTTGGCCAATGTGTCAGGAGAGTCTTAAGGTCTTGATGTGTCCAACAGCTCAGCAGTCTCTGGCCTCAGCTGCCTCCATTCACCCTCAGTGCTCACAAGAAAGATGTAAAGCCAAATAAAGATATGTAATAAATAGGACCTGACTAATTTATTCACTCAATAAAACATCAATAGCCTAAAGTTAACTAAGCAAAAACAGACTCACGCTAAAATGCTAAATTAATACCTCCCTGCTGCACGGAATCCATTGCTTGAGTGAATTTTGCAGAAGTGGAAAAAAGTGGCATTAAGTGTACACGTTTTAAAGATTATTAGAAAGGGCACTCCTTGTGAGTAAGTCAGTTTTCCATTATTTTTAGCATTATATTTAGAATATTTAAAAATAAATTGTATTGGCAACTCCTGAACTGCACTGCCTAGCTGCAGCTATCTATAAAGATGTTAAAACCCAAGAATTTTGATCCCTTTTTTCACCAGCTAACCAACAGTTGGAATTTTTTTGCCATCTGGTATTTATTACCTCCTTTTCTCTCCTGTGCTGTCTGTAGCTTCCAGCCCTAACTCACAGCAGCTCTGTGACAGTGCTGCATTTTGTCTTGCTCCAGCACCTGCAGGTCTGAAACGTCCTCGTGCTCCCCATCTCCCTGGCACGGGATGGAGAGCAAACACAGGACAGGCTCCTCCCAACAAACCCGACCAGCTTCCACAGCCCCCTGACCCGTCACAGAGAGCTCTGTGCATGAAGAGAATACAGGATTCAATTTATGGTCTGATAGTAGGACTTCAGTTTAAGCGATTTGCATCGGGACTCTGTCCCTCTCTTTGCTCTGCACAGTGCCACACTCTGCAGGCAGCCCTGCGCTGTCCCAGAGGAACTGGGGGCTGCTTGTGACCTCCTGGCCCTCCTTGAAGGAAGAGTTACCCTGCTCTCTATGTGATAATGCCAGTCAGGCACCTGGGAGCTTGTCCTTTATCTCTGTAGGATGGCTAGACCCCCTTATCAGCGATGCTCATCACCCTGAGCTGGCTTTCTGTGGCAAAAGTTACTGCTACAAATCCCAGAATGCCTGTTCAGAGGGCAGGCAGTGCTGTCTGTACCTCTCGATGGCCTGAAAAATGAGGGAATCTCAAATCATCGCTAAAAATAGGGAAGGTTAGAAATTAGATAACTGGGAAGTAAAGTGAATTTTAAAATGTGAATGTTCGGTGGGCAATACAGCAGAGAAGGGAATGACAGAACTACCCCCACCCCTGAGCCTGAAGTAATTCTGAGCTAGCTGTGATTCCTGTCCTGCGCCTGCAGATCGTGGCTGTGTGGCCTTTGCAAGCTGATAAATGGCTCTTTGTAGCCTTGTACTATTTTTATTGCTTGCAACATTTGTTTTAGCCACAACAGGGAAGCATCCCTCTAAAAGTAAAATGCTGACACGTGTGAAGGAAACCCACAATCCTTAACATCATTCAGCAGAAAGAGATTTTTATGTTGTTTTCTAGCCTCCATCTCTGTAATGCATTTTAGTGATGGATGATGTTGTGAGGGATCCTGCCCAGCTCCTGATGCTCTGCAATGCACAAGGGGTGCAGCTGGAGTGGGATTGCATTCACCTGCAGTAGCAGAGTGGCTCCCCTGAGCTGTTCCTTCCCAGCACCGCTGTTCAATCCCGACTCCTGTCTGCATCAGGGCAGAGGCAGGGAAAGTAGGAAAACTGATGTCTTCCTCTGTGTGGTGGATCCTCTTAGAGGATATGGGTGTTAAACACGCTCCTGAAGTGTGAACCTTGGATTTCAATATAATAATTCTTGTCCAGACTATTTCTCTAAGCTTTGTGTAAATTGCTAATGTAATTTTACTTTTAAATTATAAATGTTTCTACAATATGCCAGGTAATTTAATACTCCCTAGAAATTAAGCCATTAATCCAATATCCATCAGACATTTTTGTGCTTTTTCCTATAATAATGCACAAGAAAGCTCTCCTAAAAGCCAACAAAATACTACATTGTCCTTCCTCAAATCTCTCCTTGACTTCTGCCCCTAGTGCGCTGCCAATAAAATACTCAGCAACAGCTTGGCAGCTACTCTTCTCTAACCACTGCTTGTTGCATTAGTCACAATTATCTCTCTTTATATCCTCCTGCTGTTGTTCCAACTCCTGTGGCCTTTTCCAGTTGTGCAAATACGAATGCATGCTCTTGAATTCATGAATAGGATGAATAATCACTTTGGAGTCTTTGGAACAACCTACCTCCTTCAAGATAAGGATGTGAACAAGTGTTCAGTCACAGCTTTAAATTGTAAAGTCTTTGGAGCAGGAATTGGTTTCTGCTAGGTCTGTATAATGCATTTTGCACTAGAGGACCACAACTAGACTTCTGTCCTACTGTGAATAAAACACAAAGGTTTAGAGGTTTAAAGCTCTTTATAATACAGGCCAGTAAATATGAAGTTGGTACTTTTGAAACCACTAATCAATCACAGCAAAATAATTGCCAGCTAAGACAAAGTGGCAACCCCTGAAGAAGTAATCAGGAATTAAAGCCAGCTAGGGTGGTGGTGTTTAGTAAAAATTACAAAGTGATCCCTCTGCACTTGGAGAGACAAATCCCGTTCCTTGAGAGGAGCCAGCGCTCTGGAAGGGAGCACCAGCCTGGTTCCTTCTTGCATGCAGAGGTGTGCTCAGAGGGCAGGACACCCTACCAGTGAACTCTTGGTGTGCAGGGTGCCCAGGATCTCTGGACAAGCCAGACTCACTAAGCCGGGTGTTCCTGCCAGAGGGGCCTCTGCGGGCTCCTTCTGCAGCCTGCTGGAAGCGCACTGGGAGGGGAGACGGGATGCTGCTGCTGCACAGCCCCCACTGGGAGGATTTGTTCTTTGCATTCTTAGCTTTCCCCAGTGCTTCATGGATGGTTTTTCCCTGTTTCTTCTTCCCTGCAGCCCAAGTGGCGGTGTTGGCCCCTGCTTGCACAGCTCTGGCGATGTCCTGCTGGGGTGTGAAAGTGAATTCCTCACAGGAATTGCCCGTAGGGATTGCCTTGGGAGATGAGCAGGGGTAGGTGACAACTCACAGGCAGTTACTCCCTCGCTCCCGGTGAATGATTTTGCTCCCTGCAGTTGTATTCCTGCCAGGAGCAGTGGCAATGCCACGTCCTCAGCCTCCCCATTGTCCTTGGTGTCTGTGACCCATAAAGGGACCTCACAGCTCAGTGACAGGCTGTCAGGTTATAAGGACAGTGCTTCCATATGAAAGCCTGATATTGCCAAACCCTTCTGCGGTTAAATCTGAGCTCACACAGTCAGTGGAAGACTCTCATTGATTTTAGTGGACTTTGGATTCTTAGCTATATAGTTACAAGGCAGAAAGTGCCTGGAAAGACAGGCTTTGAAATACCAAGGTGTTGGAAGTATTGAGCTGCAAATGGAAGACGCGTCTTCAGATGAACTTCTGCTGAGCAGAGGGAACCGGGGTCAGTAGTGGGAGTGTTCGCGTTGCTTCACACCAGGAGTGTTTGAATCAGCCCTCACAACATTTTGGTCAGCAACTAAATGCCCTCACGTTAGTGGAAATCTGGATACTTTCTTCCCAATGATGATTTAGTGCATGAAAAAAAAAAAAATGAGGTGTAGGAAAGTTTGGGATTGCAACCCACAGGGTGGAAGTGAATGATCACAGTACTCGAGCCATCTTTTACTGTGCTGTCATCATCTATTGGAAAGTTGGAGGTTGTAAGCAGCAGCTGTCCAGGGAGACAAATCAGCTGAAAAAAATTACGTCTTACAGGTTTCCAGATACTGACCCTGGGAAGATAATCAATTATAAAATCAATGTAATACATGGAACTTGGGATCTCATTCTCACATGCTGGGCTTTGAAAGATTCTGGCTGTGTTGAAAAATATGAATGCTGCAGGAGTCATCCTCCTGTCTTTATAAAAGATGATTTTATAAACTGAAACAATCCTAATTCACACATGCCAGCACGTTGTCCTCCTCTGAGCACACTGACTGCTGGTTTTCAGTGTTCCCCTAGTACACTGCTTTTAACACGTTGTGAAATAGGTGCAGATGTTGTGATACTGCGTCAGATGGAACAGCTTTAGGGACTGGGTACAGCATCCCTGTGTGCTTAATGCAGAAATCTTGATTGCAGTGAAGTCAAGGCAAAACTCCCACTGACTTTGGAGGGGCTATGTGTTCTTCCTACCTTCTCTTTTGGAGTTACCTGTTCTTTTGTTCCTACCTGGACTTTTAAATATACTATTTGATTCTTAAAGCAGTCTTTCTTACCCTTTAAAGTATGTAACAATTGTACCAGCACAATGGCCTCTTCCCATATGTGCCTGTTAAGTATTTCCTGATCAGAGTATGATGCCGGCTGTGGGAGAGAAAGACACCTTTAGTGGCCCACAGCTAAAAACAAAGCTGGCAGCAGATTTGGGAAGTGAGCCAAGGCACTGAGTGCTGACCACGGGGCTGCCCTTCTTGAGTTGCTGTTTTGTTTGTCTTTCTGTGCTTTTTTTATTATCAAAAATGCCAGACAGAGACAGGATTATAAATGTAATTAAAAGTCCTTAGGATTTGTGTCCCTCACTATCTTGAGCGCTTTTCTGAAAGCAAGGTCTCTACGAGAAAGTAGCTGATGGAAATTTGATGTCTGTTTTCAGGTATCTACCTAAAAACACTTTAATGTTTTATGTTTGGGAATACAATGCAACTCCACTACAAAAATCAATATTCTTAAATATTCCATTTGAGAACCCCAAAACAGAATATCTAATATCTATTAGGTTTCTCTGAAATCTTTTCTACTGAGTTCATAAATGGCATAAAAGGATGCCATTGCTAGAGAGCAAATGAATTCTGTTTCTGGGAAGATGATTCACAGCTTCCTATCAAAAGGATTGTGCATAGCATCTGCTGAATTCTGCTGCCCGTTTCCCCCACATACAGAGAGCAGCTCGAGGTTGCTTTTCTTTAGGGATAGTTTTTGACCCTGGACAGCTCAGCAAAATCCTAAGGTTTGTAATTTGGCTATTAGTATGTTATTAATTAAATAATATAGCCAGAAGCAGAAAAGACTAAATGTGAGGTACAAGATGCAACAAGTAAAATGAATTGTTCCTCTTCTGGAACTCAGTGTGAGTTCAGCTCAGGTGCTGGCTGTATCTGCTCCTCAGTCAGGATCTGCTGCGGAGGGAGGGCTGTGTGTGACAGCTCCACGCTTCCAGCAGTGCTGGAATACTCTTAACATTCATGGCACACTCCCATCCTGTGCCACAGGGATAAATTCTTTCCCTTGGTGGTGCTGGCATTTTGCTCATCAAAGCCACATATCCAGGACTATGATCTTTTTCTCCAGATGTGGGAGAGTTTCTTCAGTCTGAGGCTGCTGCTGGGAGCTCTGCCACAGTCGCTTCTGGGGCGTGCAGGAGTGCGGGGGGATTCCTGGTGCTGCCCGGCTGAAATGGGGTGGGAGTCCCAGGGCAGAGCACCACATCTCTGGGCTGGGATGAATGCATAAATGGGAGTGAGTTTCCTGGTGTTCTGTGCCCATTCACAGAAACCAACTCTGCATAAACTAGGGAGCATGAATTTGTTGAACTTTATAGCTTTTTTGCCTGTTTTATTTGTTTATAAATCTTGATTTCTGTCACAGACAGGGAGCACTTCAGCAGCCATTCTAAGCCAATATATGGGCCCACTGTGAATGCTGTGACTTGCTCAATGCTTTAAAGACATGCTGAGCTTTGTAAAGAAAACATTAATAAAAAAGAGCTTATAAGAGGCATAAAGTTCAAACATATTGTGCTTTCTTGTTTATAACAAGATTTGTGTTCTTATTTTTGACATGCATTTTATTAAAACTTTCATCAACTTATTAGAAGTTCCATAATTTTCTTCTCTCTTCTCGATTACATTAATCTCAAGCACCATTATAACCCCTCTCCAAGAGATGATGTGTTATGAAAGCTCTTCCTTGTTGCTGTGAGGTGTTTGGAAGCAGGCAATGGCTGCAGGTTTCTCTGCCACCTGGCAGCTCTCCTGGGACAGGCTGCCAGAGCAGCATGGATGGAGCCACATGATCATCAATGCACACTTCGCTCATTTAGGGCAATAGGAAACCTTTCCTGTTCCACGCGAATTTCGTGCCAGGGAGCTGTTTGCTCCAGAAGGTAAGAGACAGACTCTGCTCCTGCTCTTCAGCAGTTCCCAGAAATTTAAGACAAATTTCATTTAACTTGAGATCCATATGTTCATCATAGCATGATCGATGATAGGTAGTTTTGAGTCATGACTGGTATTTTGAACATATGACATTCCTCACTGAATTCTTTTGGACACTCTTATTCCAGGCACATGGAGCAGTTTTGATTCAAGGTGAACTACATCAGTCACCAAAATTAGGTGGTTATTGCTAGAGGAAGAAATTCCTTCTCCTTCCCCTAGAAGTCAGCAGTGTATGCCAGAATGTATTTTTGCAATATTGGTTTTATAAGAACAGTTTCTCACTTTTACTCATTTGAGAATTGAATTAGTTTTTGCTGCTGCTTCACTGACTTCACAGAACATTTCCCCACAATCATTTAACATGCTATTAAATTCTAGAGTGTGTTGTCTGTACATCTGATAATTTGGTTTTGAATGATGTTTGTGTCATTACAAAGTATTTTAGTCAGCAACAATGGTGTTGGTAATATGAAGTGATGCTTTTAACAATGAGCTCAAAAAGAGATGCAGAAGCCCTGGTGCAAAGCTGGCAGCAACCAGAATGGATGGCTCCTGAAGCCATTATCTCCCAACAGCTTCTGAGGTTCAATGCACTTAAACTTGCTGCTTTTGCATTTTCATCAGCTTCTTCATTTCCTTCCATTTAGTCAAAACTGTGCAAAATTGAATTTCATAAAGCTATTTTTAAACAGTTTGGAGCTTCCAATCTACAAAACATGAAGTACTCTGAGGATTGCACTTCTCTCTAAATGTCTTTATGTTGCATATTGTTATTCAGGGGCTATCAAAGCCAGAGAAGACCTAACAGATTATTGACTGTGGGCAGCTATTGATTCTCCAGGTCTGGGCCTTGTTGCACAGTGCAGCCCCTTCCACTGGAAATTAATCCATTGAAGCTGTGCCAGCCTGGCAGAACCAAGCCTGAGAGAACGTTTGGTGTGTCCAAGTA
Organism: Ifrita kowaldi; assembly: GCA_013398055.1. NCBI lineage: Eukaryota > Metazoa > Chordata > Aves > Passeriformes > Cinclosomatidae > Ifrita > Ifrita kowaldi. Next base: position 67,139 of record VZRS01008838.1, read on the forward strand.
CCACATTTGACAGAGAGGTTACCTTGGCTTAAGCAATTGATCATGTGGAGGATTTGTACCAAAGGGAAGAAAAAGGAAAATCCTGGTTGCTCAGCAATGCAGATTTATCCTTTTTACCCATAAACATTCATGTTAAGGCAAAATGTGTTGGTGTTTTGCTCCAGCCAGAAGGGATGGAACACGGAGTAGCTGGTGCCTCTTCCACCCTTTGGTCTTCAGGCCCAGGATCACTCCCTGGCAGGACAAGCAGCTAATAGAGACTGCATCGCTTTGCTTCGCTTTCTCCTGGGGTTCTGGGGTTGGCTTGATCGTTTTTCTGGGGGTGGGAGAAGTGATATGCTGTGATTAGTACAAAACCTCTTAATTTGCTGCTTATTGGGGTTTGTGTATCTTTGGTTTCTCCCTAAAAGTCTTGTCCTCGAGAATTCTCCTGTGGCTTATGAGTGTTTTGCTTTGTGAACATTTAATCCAGCGTGGGCTTCAGCAGTAATTAGTAACATGGATATTTATGGAGACATTCTAACCTGCTTTGTTCATGAATATTCCACCATGGTGGAAATTTCACACCCAATAAATCACTAATGAAAATGTCATTTCCCAGCTGCATTTACCTGATGTGCTGTTAATCTTGCTGTACCCACTGGAGGAAGAATTACTGTCAGGTTTGCAACACAGAAAGGAATTGATTTTTAATTAGTGACCCCAGTAGTGTAGGTTAAAAATTATTCTTTAAATGATGATTTAATGGCCCTTTTCATATAATGGCATCAGCTTCATTGCCTGTACTGATGTTTTCCAGGCTGCCATTCGAGCAGATGCTTTGAAGGACAACATAACAACCACTGGGATCGAAGGGAACCGGGAGGGCAATGGTGTGGGGAAGGTGGCTCTGAAAGCACAAAATGTCAGAGAAACCCCATGAAACCCAGCACCTGTGTATTGACAAATCTCACAGGCCAAAAGTGTCAGTCTGCTTGCGTTTGGTCTCTTCCCAAAGTGGTCCTGAACTGGGCCATCCAACTCTTGGATGACATTTCATGAAGGAAATTATTACAAAATAGATTATCGTGTTTGGAAAGATCATGAATTATTTTGCCTGATTGATGAGCTTTACTCATTTTCCCAGAGTAATTTACATCATGGCCAGCATTCCTGTGGTCAGACATCTCTAATTTAAGGGAAAGCAGAATGGCACAGCACAAAAGGAGTGTGGCTTCCCTGAGATTGTCACTGCAGGTTAATTGACTAAATGAAGAACGTTAATGAAATCCTAGAATGGGAAGGTCACTATTAAAAATTATCGGGAAAAGGATATGAATCGTGCCATAGGAGGGAGCTATAGCATTCTCCTTTCCTGAAAGTCAGGCTGCATTTTATTATCCTGCATATTGCTGACTGCAGATGCTCACAATCAAAAAAAAATATTATTGAGCACTGGTCAGTGTCAGTGAAGCTGTCAGCTCATGAGATTCGGTCAAAACCTGGATTTGCAGCAATCAAGCCCTGCTTCTGAACCTGCAGGTGTGTGTGCCCCTGTGTAAATATTGCAGTGAGAGCCCTGCAGAGATTATCAGCAGGCATTCCTAGAAAGAAGTCTCAGTAAAGTCGTTCACCCAGGCTTAGGGAGGTGACATCTGTCAGGTACCCTCAGAGCTCAGTACAGAAGCTCATTCTCCAAATATGTCTGCTTTTTAAAAGTTATGAACACAGGGGACTTGGAGCCCAGTGTAATTCAAAGTTTCAGGAAGATATGAATGGTTCCAAGACAAATATTTGCAAAGACTGTTCCTTTGGAAGAAAGCTGGCTTGCTGCTTCACCTTTCCATGCTGCGAGCTCTCGGCAGTTACTGCTGGAGCATTAATTTTTTACTGTGAAATACAGTGTCTCATCTTTCATTAATAAATTTTCTCAGGAGAAGAGGGGATGGCATTTAGCTGTCAGGACAAACAAGGAAAGCCTTGTGGAAGCTGAAGATTCTGCATGTTCACCACCAAAGGCACTGCAAGGGCAGCTGAGCTCTCAGATCCCTGTAGAGGTGCAGTCAAATTCAGAAGATCTTTCCCTGAAGGTCTGAACCTTTTCAGAGAACAAAACCAAACCAACAACCAAAGCACTCTGCTTGTGAAGGTTCCTCTGGGATCCCCAGCTGTCCTGACTCTGCACTGAAACTTCCAGGAGGAAACAAAACAGGCACATCCCCTGGTTTGAACTGAAATTGTTGCCTAACTCTCATCTTCAAAACTTTTTACTCTAAAGCCGCAGAAAAGAGCTTCTACGAACCTGAAGACCTCTGTCCTCAATTGTCCAGGAGGGCAAATCCTCCATCCCTGCCCACAGGACAGCTGCTGCAGCATTTAGCCATTTTTTGTAGAGGAAGGTGTTATCTTAAGTGTGATCTGGTTTTCTCAGGCATTGACCAGTTTCATTCTATGCTTTTTCCCAAGTCTGATGCATAGAGTTCTGCAGAAGTTTAGCTGTGGGCAAACCATTTGATCCCTGCCTAAAGCAGAATGGAGAAACTGGTTGCAGGCATTCTTCTCCCTTGGTCTTGGTAATCTCATCTGAGGTTAATTTGTCAGCAAAACCAGCAGGGGAAATGCAGTGTGCCTGAACTGCACGAATGGAGCAGGAGAAAATGCACGGCCTTGTGATTTAAATTAATATTGATCCCACTAATAGGAATCAGAGGACCAAAATGAATTACATAAATGGAGTAATCAAGACGAAAAATTTCCAAAGAGTAACCTTGTGTTAATGGAGCTGGTTTTTCTGATATCAGGTAAAGACACAGAGAAGGATAACACACCATTTGTTTGGAAAGACAGTGGGCACTGCTGTCTCCTGCTCTGACTGCCCAGGACTGCTGAGATAGGAAATTATTTTTGAGGACCCAAGATAGACTTGAAAAAACCGATTTTTTCCTGTTTCGCCTGACTCTCTGTGAAATACCCAAAAGCCTGAGGCTGCCAACACGTTTTCTGTGTCTGACTGACAGCCCTATTTCCCTTCATTTGGGGAGGGTCCCCAGCTGGCAGGTGTAGGTAACCTTTGCTGGCAGGAGCTCGGGTGACGCTGCAGGCAGTGCCTGGGAGCTCTGTGCTCCTGCAGAGGGGCAGAGCAGCGGTGCAGGTGGAGACCAACGGGAGCTGGGGCCGAGGGAAGCCCTTCAAAGCTTCTTGGCAACAGACAGACAGAGAAGGTAACATTTAAATGCTGCTGCTGCTCCTGTGCTCCTCCACCAGCCCTTGCTGCACGTGTCGTTGCTAAGCAGATGTTGCTTAACCTGTAGCTCCAGTTGCTGAGCTTCCATCCACCGGGGAGGAAGGGAGGGAATGACCGTGGGGAGCACATCCTGGGCACCCTGGGCTGGTTCAAGGTCTTCTCACAAGGACTTCATGGGCGTATTTTGCCTCGTGGTGTTCTGCAGGTAGCACAGAACAGCGGTGCCTCTCGTGGGATTTGTGCAGCACCGTTTGTGAGCATCTTTGCCCTCTGTGGGCAGCCTCCTACAGAAACAGGGCCCTGTCACCTGTAGGCAGGGCTGAGGAGGCAGCTGGTTAGGTCTCTGTTTGCCAGGTGCTATCTGCTCTGGGAGTCGTTCAGGAAACTTCTCTTGCTGAGGAATTGATCTGCAGGGTGGAAGTGGGACTCAGGCAAACCTTGTCTGCTGTGGGAAAGAACACCGTGGTAGAAACACTCAGTCCCACCCTGCTCACCCCCCACGTCTAACACAGCCAGGCACAGCCAGAAGGCACACAGAACAACTTGGCACGTTGTACCCCAGGGTGATTCCATTGGGTCTGGCAAGCCCAGGGTTCAGAATGGCAATGGTGCCTAATGAGGTGCTTATTTCAAACTGCTCAAAGCCTGGCTGGAGATGCTCTGTCCCTTCTCCAGCTCAGCAGATCAAGAATTTGTTCCCACTCCTGACACAGCTCTGTCACCTGGAGTTCAGAGGCTCACCCGAGGGCATTCAGTGATGTGCTCAGCTACTCTGTGTCACTGGGGTTTGCCCAGGAGCAGATTGGGAATGTGGCATCTCCGCTTCACCCGTTTGATCTGTGCCCCTCCTCGCAGAAATGTTCTGTCACCTTCTCCCACTGCTGCAACCTCTGACAGCAGCCATGGTGAAAAACTTTCAGAAAGAGACTGGGGTAAAAAAAAGACTTTAAACAAAGTTTGACATTCACTTAAGTTGCTTCTGGAGACTTTGAAACAGCTCAGGGAATTTGGATGTGTCATTTTCATTCTTTCTAGTTCTGTTCAATTTTTATTATATAGACTTTATTTAAATGTCTCAGACTGCATCAAACATTGCTATTACTAGATGTGGAGCTGTGCTGGATTGTTGTGTCAAACGTGTTACACACTGCTGCTTGTTTTTGAAATTTAACATTTTTTCTTGACATTTTTTTGACATTATAACTTTAGTCATTCAAACTCATGTTACATTAGTACTTTCTTGCATATTTAATACATTTCAGTTCTATCTCTGCAGCACTTGCCAAAGTTTTCAGACAAAGCTTTCAAACAATATAGTAAGTATAAATTTTCATTAAAAGTTTGAAGAAGATTATTCCAGCTATTTTCCCATGGAGATGATCTCCGTGTGTTTGGTAGAGAGCTTGTGTGCTGTGGTGCTGCACGCAGAAATTCAAGGGGCATAAAAGAAAGACTGAGACAGTGAATCTATAAAACAATATGGCTTCGTAATAGCTGAAAACTGCATTATGCCAAATACTCGGAAAATAATCTTTCCTATCCATTAACTGTAGTGTTACTAGAAGAACATTTGCTATCGAAAAGAAATACAAACAGTCAATATGGAAAAATATTAGCTGGAGGGCTGCCAGGGAGGGCAGAGCAGAGAGTGCACATGTGCAGTGTGCAGATGTTCTTTGCTGCATTCCGTGGCCAACAGAAGTGTGCAAAGACAGTTCTGTTTGTCATCCCATCGAGTCAGTAATTTGCATTTAACACTCAGCAGACCTTCTGTCATCCTTCTCTTCCTTCTTCATTTCCATGGAAAACCCTTCCAACTTGAAAATAATTTCTTCCAGCTTTGCAGTCATGTATGTCCCAAATGCCCGCTTGAGGTCGGTGCAAAACGCCGCCATCCAATAAAGAAATGAAGTCTCCAGCAGAAGGAATCCTGCCTGCTCTGAGGGGGCTCTGCCTCCCCATGTGCTGGGAAAAGCTCTGTTCTGTTCCACTGCAAAGGCCCTGGTGCTGCTGCACCTCTGTCTCCTTTTGGTGCACGGATGAGTGATCTGTGTGCAGCTGCAGTGCCCCCACAGCCCCCTCACTGAGCTCAGCTGAGGGTAAATATATAAATATATAGTGTTTATTGTTTGTGTGTTACAGAGGGCAGGAAGAGGAGGAGAACAGACACATTTGATGAGCGAATTATGTTTTCTGAATTTTAAGTTCTAGGATATCATTTGGGCTGTCATAAGAGCTCAGACACTTGAGAAACTTGAAGGTTTAGATGACCTTTAAATAAACAATAAATATCTTCTATTTCATCCATGCATATAAATTTACATTAATCTGCAGCTAAGTTAACAAATGCTTCTTTTTGCCTTAAATACCCAGTTGATGAAAACAGTATTTTGTGCCAAACTGGTTATAATGATCGTGTAATTGAGGAAATATATGAGACATTAAAACTCTGTGACATCTCCTTCCCATGCTGAAGACTGTAAGAGGGATTGATGGGACCAATAAATCCTTTCCCACAGGGAAGGATGTAGAAAAACCAGGAAGCAGTACAAAATATAGCCCACCTGGTAGTTTTATGGCCCTATCTGAATGCTGTAATCATTTTAAAGAGGTGTTGATTAGTACCAGCAACAGGAGTTGAATTGGCAGCTCAGTAGCATCAATTTCAACAGCAGCACTGGAGGTCCTTAAGTTCCCATTTTGTGGCTTGGATGCAAATGATTCATCCAGTCAGCAGGTGCTGTTCAATCCATACTAAATATATGGAGTGAACAGATGAAGGAATGCAGAATTTGCACTTAGAGAAATAACTGAGTGCCTCAAATGTCACTAAAATTCATTTATTTGAAAAGACATTTTACAGTGCAGACAGAAAAGATACAGGCCCAGCTCTTCACAAGAGTGAACGTGGCCAGGCCAGTTTATCCTAACCAGGAGTCTGGCGTGGAGATGGTTCTTTCCCTTTTGTCATCTGTTTCCAGTTTCCACATCCGAACCTCTTCCTGCTAAAACCCAGTCAAGCAGCAGTGGTTGGTTCCAGCCAGACCATCAGGATTCACCTGGCTGAGCCTGGAGGAGGAGAGGCAAACCACTGCAACTCAGAGAATGGGGAACACCTTTCCAGAGCTGCGTGAATGCTCTTCATGAACCTGAAAGCAGCAAGATGGCACGATGCCATCAGCAACGAGCATCTGTGATTGTTTCGCAAGCAGCTCCTGTCTTTCCATTCAAATCTTGTCGTTGGGGTTTTTGTGTTTCAGTTTCTTCCTGCGTGTGGTGTCTGAGGCACACAGTTAGAATGAGAATTGGAAGTACCCAAGCAGCAGGTAGTGGAGTGTTGTTTATGCAAGGTTCCATGTGGGCTCAAACAGGCCATTGGTGTTTTGCTTTCCTGCTGGTACAGGGCTGGCAGAGGTACTGCCCTGAGGCTCGTTGTTCCCAGCCTTTGACATTCAAGCTGTCCATCAACATTTTTTAAAATGTCAGTTCTATCCGGTATGAGGAGTAAATTGGGTCTGTAAGCGTTGTGCAGGGCCGTCTCTGAACAGTGAGTGTGGAATTCAGAGGGCTCGGCAGCATTCCAGCCACCCTCCCCTGGGACGGGCAGGGAAGGGGTGGCCCTGGGACTGAGCCAGCCACATTTTCACCTGCAGCAGGTGAAACGAGAGCTGCTGGTCTGCCAGTGGGCACAGCACAGCGAAATCCACTTACCCACAGAGTATCAAACACGCATTTTTCTCCTCAAAGCCCTGTGACGCTCCAGTGATGTTGTACCATAAATACAGCTTCTGCTGTACCCACTAGCCTGGCACTTTCTTTTTGCACTCTTTTCTGTGGAACCAGTTTCTACAGAATTTAATGACAAATTGGACTTAGATCAGCAAAGCCTTGAGCGAGCTGGCCATTGATCTTGTGGCAGAATATATTGCTCTGTTTTTCCTGGTGGTTTGGTTCCTATCACCATTTCTTTGGTTTTTTTCCTTGTTAATAAAAGAAGGGTGGCAAATACCTACTGTGCTCATTATCTTTTCTACACCCCAATTTTTTTCTGCTAATTTCCTGATATTTTAATTTCTTTCTTTCTTATTTTGGTACATTTTCCTTTAAGGCATTGTAATTAATGGACTGTACTAATTTCCTTCGAGACAACATTCTTAATTGCTGTAATTCTCACTTATGTCTTTTAGGCATCCCTGCTGGCATTGATTCATTTCAATTTGCATTCCCAAATGCTGTAACTATAAATACCCAATACATGTAGGAGCTAGTCCCTCGTCCTCTGAATGCTATATGGGTTTTTCTTTGGGTTTTTTTTGGTAGCAAAACTAAATGGTGACTTATGGTGGAGCCTTATCTTGAAAGCTGGCATGTGTGTGCCTTTATCATGGTTGTGCTTTGGGTTGGTGGCAAGGTGCCAGGGTGATGTGTTCCACTGTGCACACCTGCCATTTCTGAGTTATTTTGAGAATTATAACCTTTAGGGGTTTTTTAATACCGATTTGTCCAAACAAATGAGTTTTCCAGGGATAGAAGTGACAAGTTATGAATAGGACTTGCAAATCTAGAAAAAAATAACATGTGCTGGTGACACAAGATTTCTTTATATAGGAGAAGTGTGAATGAGATCATCTGCAGCTGAAGGTGTCCAGCTTGATGAAGGCAGAGGAGCAGCAGGACCAGGCCATTGTGCAGGAACATTTTACCTCTGCACTCTCCCCAGTGCCAGGGATGATCCTGCCCCAGGCCCTCCTGCCACTGCCTCCACCTCACGTTGGCTTTGAACTAAACAACTTTGGGTAGATATTTTGCTACTTTCCACTGATTTCTTGCAGGCCATCAGAAAAGCCACAAGGGAAGGAGATGTTAGTCTGAGCTGTAAATAAAATGGAGCAAAGCAAAGCAGCTCTGTGTTCCCAAACTCGGCCTCACTTGGACCTCCAGGTTTCTCATCTGACTTTGCACTCTGGTACAGTTGCTTCTTGCAGGCACAGAACATCAAAATGAGATGAAAATGACTTGGTTACACTTTGGAATGAGTGTATCCAGATTGCTCCAAATGCAGTAAAAATATCATCCACAGAGAAGTCCTATTTATAGATCAAAGAAATGCAACAAATAATCCACTATTTTGTTAGTGTCCCTGCAAAGGCATTCCCATGGAAGGGAACACGAAATGTGGCTCTGCAATCATCTGAAGCAGTTGCAGTTTCTGTGCTGATGGCAGAGACTTGCAATGGGCAAAGATTGCTGTATTGCAGGAAAATGGGAAAGGATTAAATAATTGTCTTCTCACCAATTAAGATGATTAATCAATGAATTATGACAAGAATTAAAAGCCTAATGCACTAAAATGACATTGATACTGGTGATTTAAACTGCTTTTATAGATTACTTCTGTTTAAATTTGTGTCCACTGGACATCACTCACGAACAGGGGATGGGCAGCACACAGAACAGGCAGGAGGCAGAAAGGAGAGAGATTCTCCCCTGAAAGGGTGCCCAGGCACTGGAATGGCTGCCCAGGGTGGAAGGGGGGTCACCACCCCTGGAAGTGTTCGAGGAATGGCTCAGTGTGGCATTTAGGACCATGGCTCAGCTGATATGGTGGTGTTTTATCAAAGGCTGGGCTCAGTGATCTGGAGGTCTTTTCCAGCCGTAATGATTCCATGATTCTGTGATTTGTGCTAATGTGCAGTTCCAGGGCAACCACTGGCAAATATTTGTTGCACCTTTTCCTTTTCCCACATGTGTTTATTTGGAATTTTTAACTTGTTTTTCAGTACTCTAATGTCTTTTTATTTAATGGAAAGTATTTCTGAACTGTCATCATGTTCAGCAGAGAATCCCATTTTCCCCTGCCTCATTTATTATTGTTGTAAATTTTCCATTCACTGACAAGAATGAATTCTGTTTTCCTTGTTCTTTATGAAGTATAGAGTAAAGGGGCTTCATTGCAATGTCTTAAATGCCAATTAGAATGAAATGCAACATTGGCTGGCAGGAAGGCTCACCAGCCCGCCAGCCTTAGAGTCCAGATAAGGCTGTAATGTGAGCTGAGAACAGGTTGTGCTGCTCTTACACCTTTTGTTGTCATGTTTGCTCCTAAATGATGGGCTTTTACACTGCCCTGGGCTCTGGTGCAGAGCTCCTTTCCAAAGTGGGCTGTCCCTGTGCAGAGCTTTGTGCCCCCAGGTCAGGCACCTTCAAGGCAGTATCAGCACCAAGCTGGGCACGTGCTGAGAGTGGACCAGGCTTCCTCTGCAGATTTGGTTTGGTTTTAAGTAATAATAACTTGGCTCATTCTCTTTGTGTCTGGGTTTAAAACAGAGATAGATGACTTAAGATGAGAGTGAATTCAAATTCAAGATGTGTTGGGAGCTTGCACAGGCTGGGCTGGGTTCCAGGATGCTTCAGGAAGAGACAAAGACAGGAGGGGAGACAGCAGAAGTGGTGAGAGCAGACAAGAAAAAGTAAAGTGGTGGCTGGCAGGGAGCAGGGAGGGAGTGATTCCCCCATGCTGAACGGGAAGTGATGTGAAGGAGGTGCTGCTGGGCCTGTGCTCTGTGTAGAGCCAACTTTTGCTTTAAATTGTTTTTAAGTTAATCAAACAAGGAGGAAAATGCTTTAAAAACATTGCCCCTTTTCCCTTTCGCTCCTTCTTCCTACAGCTGATGGTACTTCTGTCTTTGCCATTTTCTAATTTTTCTCGTTTCTGCTGGCTCTGTGCAAAATGAAGGAAGATTCTCCTTTGTCCTTGATTCCTTCTCCTCCCAAGCAGTCCCCTCCAGGAGGAAAATCTGAGAACAGCCGTACATCCCTGGAAGTGTTCAAGGCCAGGTTGGATGGGGCTCTGAGCAACTCGGTCTCATGGCAGGAGAACCTGCCCAAGGCAGGGGGTTGGACCAGGATGATCTTTCGGGTCCCTTCCAATCCAACCCGTTCTGTGATTCTGTGACATGGAAAAAGCTGCTTCCCTCAGGACAAGCCCAATACCAGGGAGGTTACTGATGGCCTGTGGGAGCCTCGAGGGGTCACAGCCAGCATCAGGAGCAGGCTGAAAAATTATCTTTTTCCCCAATTATCTTTTTTTTAAAAAGTGTCAATTCTTTTTTTTTTCTTTATTCCTTCTTTTGTAATTAGTTGGCATTCATTGGTGTTTTCTTCTGGAGAAAATGATGAATGGCTCTTAAGTTAACACTACTTTGCTTGCAAATGAACTTAAAATAAGTCCATTTAATAAATGATAAATGTAATAGAGCTGAAGGGAAGGCCAAGTAATGTATTGATCTTTTTTTCTAAATTAATACATAAAATAAATTTGAGCAATATAATTTTCAGCTGGCTTCATAAAAATAAATAAGCATATTTTGCAAAGCACTACTAAAGCAGGAAGAGATGTAAACAAGACAACATTGTGCTCTGACTGGGATTCCATTTTTGCAAAAGAACGGTGTACTTTGTCAAGGAAAAGTAATAATTAATGATCTCATCCTCCAAAAAGTCAAAAGAGATATGAAAGATTTTCTGTTATGATGCAGGATTTTCATCGAGGAAAGCATATGCAAAAGGTAGCCAACCTGCTGTGGCACTGCTCCTCCAGCAGCTCTTCCTGTCTATAATTTCACAGCACTGACTGCAGTTGCTGTGCTCCTCACACCCTGCCGGTGCAGCCACGTGTGCCCCAGTTCATGCCCCGCGCCCCGGGAGCCCTGGGAGCTCCTTGCTGGGTTCTCATGGTGCTGTAGAACAGCCCAGAAGCCAGTCCGACCCAGAGGTGGGGGGTGGCTGCACCGCTGTCCTCCAGGAGCACAAAGAATTAAACCAAATTTTGGCAGCTGCATCCTGGGCTGCATCTCTGGCAGGAGTAACCCACCTCTTCTTCCTTCCCTGAGTTCAGCATCTGCCTCATAAATTCTCCTTCCTGGGGCTGCCTGACGTAGGAGCACACTTATTTAAGGTCAGAGCTAGTTTTTTGATAGCTTCCATAATGGTGACTGCCATTCTTAGGATATATACTGTAAGAAATATAAATGGACTGGCCTTTGCTTCCTGCTGCTGTTTGTCAGCATTCTCAGCTGCGAGGAATAAATGCGCTCGTGCTGCTGCCGTCGCTGGCTGGAGCTGCAGGCTGAGCAGGGAGTGGGAAATGGGGCTGCTCTGAACAGCCTGGGGGCTGCTGGAGCCATTTGCTTGGGAAGGGAGGGAGCTGCTGTCACTTGAGTCTCAGCAAGCACTGGCTTTCCTCAGAAAGAGCAGGAAATCTGTATTAAAATAATACAATAGTTTGCACCAAAGTAACAGCGTGGAGCTTTACTGGGCTCTAGAAACCTGCTCCTTCCCCAGCTCTGCTTCTGCCTGGGTATTCTCTTCACGTTGACATGCACAAGTGGGAGAAGTTAAGTAGGGCTTTCTAGATTACACTTCACCAAGTGAAAATGGAAGCCAGAACCAGTAACTTCAGCAGCTTTTGAGATCCGCTGAGAGTCTGAGGGAGTGAGGTAATGTGCAAAACACAGTAGAAGTGCACCACGGAAAAAATCATCCAAAGTGCTGGCAAGGAGATCTCCCTGCTCTTATTCTAAAGCACCACAGACATCCACAAAGATATTTGTGTGACTGACAAAATTAATCCTTCTGTGGGGATATTCCTTCCTTGGCCTTTGTGAGACACAGCAAAGACGATGGCTGAGACTTGCTCGGGTTCCCTGGAGTGCAGAGCGCAGGGTCCTTCCTCTGGCACCATGGATCTCTCTGGACATGCCACTTCTTCAGCACTTGGTTTTTTTGTCCTTTGTGCCCAAGCTCTACTCCTGGAATAAGACCAGGACTATAGTAAAGGATGCTGGAATAACTGTTCTTGTGTGCTGTGCAAAGTTACTTCTCTTCAGAAGATTTAGCTGTGCTGGCACAGCAAAATGCTGGATGTCTGTGCATGTCCAGGAAGCTGTTTATTTCCTGAAGTGAAGAATGCAGGGAAATTTCAGACAACAAGGTGAGATCTCTGCAAAGACAGGAGGAGCTCTCTGCCAAACTCAATGCAACGCCCTCTTGTAAAGACCAGCAGGTGTAAACTCTGCACACTGCAAACCACTGAGGAAGAATTCTTTCCAAATCTGTTGAAAATTTGTAAAGGTTTCAGCCCATGCCTCCATTGCACTGTTTTATTCATGCAACACACATTGCATTAAAATCACGTTGAAAACACTTAAAGACAAAGAACAGAGAGAGGAAGGAAGAAAAATCTTGGTGAAGGCTGGAACAGATTTGCTGCGTCTGCCCCTCATTACCCTGTCACCAAGGGGTGCTTTTTGACAGCCTTTATCTGCTTGCATTTCTGCCAGGATGCTTGAGAAAACGCACCTTATTCTGTCCTTTCCTGTGAATTTCTTTGCCTTTATGGTTTCTTGGTATCAGGTGATTGTCAAGGAAACACAAATCCCACTCTTTTTAGGAAGTACACTTTTTAACCTTAGTGTAGGTAAAGCACTGCTTTTGTTAACAGCCAATGGGAAGATCCCAAACCTTTAGAATATTTGTGAAACTTCACAAGTTTTTTCCTAATGACTTAAAATATTTTTTGAGAACTAAAGCTTATTTCTGTCCTCCTTGCTTTGATGTCTTTATAAATGCTGGAAGACTGTCTCCCTGTCTGCTGTGGCTCTACATTTATAGCATGCTTACAGCAAAATCCTATTTCTGTTTGTAGTTGTAAGAACTCCCAAGCTGATCCTTAAATAGATCTGATTGCTCTGTAGTCCTTACTGCCTCAATTTGTCTAAAAAATATTGGTCTATTCTTTCTAGTTAATAGATGTATGCCCCTCTGTCTGCCACCAAGGATTTCATTGGTGTAAGTAGTGCAGAATATTTCATATTTTCCACACGTGGATTAGAACAGGCTTAATGGGATGTAAGTATTTATATTATTTGAATAAACCCGTTTCTGCTTTTTCCCTGGTTGTTAATTTTGCTTGTTAATTTTGCTCATTTATTTTGAGTGTTTTGTTCTGCCTAACAGACCTGCCACAGGGATCAGTGAGACCTGAGATCAATAATTGCTGGGAGCAAAAGGCCAGAGGCAAGCTGTAGCTACAACAGGTTTTCCAGATCTGACTGGGAATGCTGAAGGGCAGTGCTGGCCTCTTCAGCTTTTCCTGACATCCTTTGCAGCTCAGGGGAGGTTTCCCTGCTGGAAGGGTTAATGTCACATCCCTGTCACTCCTGTGGGGGTGAACCACGAGCTGAAATCACTCTGGTGCCATTAAAAGGTAATGTACGTTCTCTTCCTTTCGTGTTGCAAATTGTTATTAATAGGTGTGTTTGGAAAACGGTATTTATACTAAAGAAATTGTTGGCACTTTTCTGCTACTTAAAGCTCTCTTGGTTACTTTCCTTGTGCTCTTTATACTGCTCTCCTAAACTCGCACTTAGGGCTGAGTGGTTGGGAAAAGGCTCTGGCAGAGTGAACAGAGATCTTTGGGATTACTGGGGAGTTTTGTGTCAGCAAATTATTCAGAATAAAGCTTAAGGAGTACATCTGTCAGATGACTTGAAGAAATTTGAAAGAGTGGAGTGTGCTGGTGAGAAATTAGGTGCTGTTGCAGATAAGACCTTTTTTTCAAACAAAGACAGATAATCAGGTGTTGAGATCTGTTTTTGTAAAGGGTTTTCTGTCTGGAAGAGAAGAGGGATGCAGCTGAGGCCCTGAATTGCTGTGGACTTTACAGATCTGGCCAGGGGAAGCTTTGTTTTAGGAGCTGTCACTGTAGATCTTGTGGCCCTTCCAAAGACATCCCCAAAATGTGAGCCCTCCTTCACGAGCAAACCCTGTGGCACCTGCAGTGGCAGCCATCGGGAGTGTGTGTCACCTGTGATATATCTGCTTATGTCACAAACCCCACTGGTTTTTAATAGAAATGCTGTGTGGAATAAAACTCATTAATTCCTTCTTTTTTAGCTTGTAAATCAGAAATTCTGGGAGCAGTGCTTGCATTTGATCCCTGCAGGGTCTCCAGCTGAGACAGCCCAGGGTGGCTGCAGTTCTCCCAGTACAAGAGCTCCCAGATTAGCCAAGGTAGTCCACACCTTGTGTATAACCTTCACCTCTCCCTCTTAAAGAAACAGCTGAAAATGTCTTTGCATTTATGTTTTCTTCCTCTGAGATATTTAAAGCTCAAGCCCTGTGCAGTGTTTCAATATAATTGTTACGTACAGTTCTCCCTGTGTACTTGCTCACTTCAGCAAAGACAGACTTGCACATCACTGATGTTCAGAGTCTGCAAAATTTATTCCCCAGGGTTGTTTATGTACTATGCTTGTTTTATTTTTCCCTCCCGATGCTCCTATCTGTCAGATGACAGCTGGGAAATTCAAGATGTGTCTATATGAATTGAGAAACCATTTTCTGTTGGTTTCATAGACAAGGCAGCAGTTCTAGGAAGGAGGCACCACCTTAAGGCCTGAAAATAAACAGATATTAATTTCCTGTTCTGCCCTGAAGCGAGGTTCCTGTGCGGGCAGCAGTGGGATCAGTCCTGGGAGCCCAGCGGGAGCGAGCCCAGTGCCCGGAGGTTTTGGTACCGAGCAGGATATTTGTGACACCGAGTGTCTGCTGAGGGCTGGCTGCGAGCCCCGCAGGGATCAGGGATGGCACGGACGGAATTTCACCCCCGTGCGGGTGATGATGGCACATGTGCAGGGCAGCGCTGCTCTCTGTCCGTCCGGCTGGGCAGGGAACGCCCGGCTCCGCATCCGCCCGGCTCCGCATCCGCGCTGCCCGAGCCGGCAGTGCCCCGGGCTGCAGCTGCGGGCTGGGCTGCTCCTGTGCCCAGAGAGCCGCACTGCACTGCCCACGGGCACAAACCACGCTCAGGCACCGAGTGTGCCCTCATTCGGGGCCTGCTTCGCATCCATGGGCGAACAGAGAGGCAGCGAGCCCCACGGGGTGGGCAGCAGCCCAGGAGCCCGGCTGTGCTTCCCTACAGGGCTGTCCCCTGGCTGAGGAAACCCTCCTGGCACGGCCAGAGCTGCCCCCAAGCACAAGGTGTCCCTTTGCCAGCCGGCTCTTGCCTCTTGCGTTGTGCTCTTGTGGCACTGCAACATCCTCATCTGCAGAGGAAAGATAACACAGCTTGTCTTCCGAACGGGGATTTTGCTCGGATTAGGCAGTTAATGTTGCTGTGCGTCCCTAAAGTGTAAAGTGATGAATGTCCCTGTTAAACACCAGGGACATCAGTGCTATTGTATAAATAGCAAGCGATAATAAAAATATTAAATTGGATAGCCTTCTTAAATAGTTATTTCTCCAGGCTGCCAGTAACTTCATTTTTAAATCATTCGGAAGCAAATTAGCATGCAAATGTTTCTGCCTCCATTAACAGATGATTTTGACAGTTTTTAGTTTAAAAGACAAACAATGCAAGATTAGAAATGAGAACCTGTTGTTCTCTGGCTGACAATGGAAAGCAGCTGTCAGAATCCAAGAGATTTCTTCTTCTAGTTAAAAAAATGCCACTGTTGCTTAAAGGAAGTATAAAGGAAAGGGGAAATGCCATCTGAGATCTGGTAACATCAAAGGTGGAAATAGCCAAATCCAGAGTTGTGTAAAAGCTCACCTACACCCAGCATGGGGAGGCAGAGTATCTGGTAATTTCTTTGCACGTGATCTGCCTTTTCAATTTTGCAAGGTTATGTGTGTTTGATCTCACCCAAGCACAAAAATCAATGAAACCCAGCAGAGTTTTTGGGTGGGCTGTGAGATTTTGAACAAATCCTAACTGAGTTCAGAACAATGTGAGTGAGGCAGACAGATTTTGCGTGATATGAGCTAAAGCAAAATCAGATTTGTTGCTTGGAATCAGAGTGTATTAATGGATCTCTCTGCTATTTTGAATGCCTTTTCCTACTTATCTCCAATTTTCACTCTCTTCCTCAGAATTGTTTCTGGCTTTCAGATGATATAAACAAACATCCTGAGTCCCCATAAGGTGCAGTCTGCTGTTACACCTATTTAATGCCAGCTCCACTCTTGGCTGTGCGTTCCTGCTGTCCCTCTGCACTGGATCTTGCAGAGGTACTTGGCCAAATCTGATGGAAAACTATCTCAGTAAAAACCTCCACAAAACCCCGTACCCGGCCTGCTCCCTCTGACAGCCCAGTGGTCGGTGTCAGCACGGGCAGGGGGACAGGGCCCTGGGGCAGGGACAGACTGCGGCAGGGGATGGAAGCTGCTGGCTCTGACAGGAGCCTGTGGCTGCACCAGCAAAAACAGAACGTGAAGTTCCTGTGGTAACACTCCTGGAGTGGGAAAGGAGTGATGTGAACATGGGTTCAGGCAGGTCAACTCACACCTTTGGCTGAGAGAACACAGCCCCGGCCCTCCCACGAGTGGAAGATATCACAGAAGATGTTTTCATTTGCAGTGTCATAGAGATGTTCGATTAAAAAAATTTAAAAAAAAATCTGTTGGTATGAGTTTCTACTTTTGTTAATATTGGGAACTGAGCTCTTGTGTAATATAACTCCTGAAGTTTTCTGGGGTGTACAAAATGCTAGCACTCCTCTAGTGAGTACCAACAGCTCGATTGACTGAAGAAGAGCTGTGCAACTTTGTCTTACAGCAAAATGAGATCCCATTTTCTGCTGGGACTCTCTATGCACTATGTGGTTTCTGTAAATGGCATCAGAGGAAGGAATGAGTTAATCTTTTCCAGTTGAAACCCCTCTGATACCTGCAAATTGAATGGAGGTTGATGTATTTTTAATTCTTGGCTCCACACAGAGACAAGGTTTGGGATGGTCAGCAGGTGAGAAGGGATACTATTTCCGAGCTTAGCATAAATCATTCTATTTGCCTTTTTTTCCTGTCAGACTTAAAACTTTACTATTTTCTGCATGGTTTTCATGTCACTTCCTGCACCAGGATGAAATAAAATCATTTCATGCATGATAAAGAAATCCCTGGTCAGTTCTGTTCTGCAAGACCACTGTTGGAAGCTTTAGAGTGAGATAAGTAAAAGGACAACGTAACTTTTCAATATCTATTTCAAAGACTTTTTTTCCTGCTTTATCTTCAAAGGCTTTTCTTCTGTCACAGCTGACATTGTCTGATCACCAATGTACCCACAGTGCTCTCTGTACAGACTGTGGCATTCCAGGATGATGGGGGTGGTGTCTGCCATCACTGCCTGGGTTGGAGGCGCCGGGCTCCTGCAAGGAAAACTGTCATCTCTGGTATTTGCAACATCCTCTTATGCACAGGTAAAGCAACAGGAGCTTGGCATTCAGCATAAGCCTGACAACAGTCAGCAAAAAAATCCGTACAAATAACCCCTTCCAACCCCTCAGGAGGCATTAGGCTGAAAGCAACTGGTTTGGAGATTAATTTCTTAGAAATTTTTAAATGCAGAAAAATCTTCACGCCTTTGAGTACTAACTGGATGCAAAGCTCGTGATTTATGCATTTGTGACAGGCAGTGAGTGGCTGCTGGAGGCCGTGCCTGGCTGCCGTGTGCCCTCTGGGCTGGCTCTGGGCTCAGGAGAGGGGTTTGGTGTCTGCTGGCTGCTCACCCCTCCTGGGCACCCTGCTGTCCCTGGGACCTGCCACTCTGCCCCGCTCTGGCTGCTGTTCAGGAACTCCTGTCACACCTGCCAGCAAAGAGTTCCAGTGCTTCCCTGGACTGTGCCTACCGCAGTTTCCCAGCCCCATGACACGGGGGGATTCCCAGTGCTCAAATCCTGCACAGCCTCGGCCCGTGCGTGGCCGGGCTGCCTGCGGCCGGACACCCTGGGCACACAGAGTGACCCCACTGCTCTCTCTCGGAGGTTGGTCATTCTCTGCCATAAGCAAGCTCAGGTTCAATCTGTCTTTGAGAGTGAGCAGAGCCTGCTCAGCCTTCCTTACAGCTATTCACCAAAACCTCAGACAGTCATGTTTTCCCTGCAAAGTAGGGGCACAGCCTGGCTTAAAGCAGTGTTCCTACTTAAAGCAGTGAATCTTCATTTTCTCAGAGCTCTAGGAGCAATTTCTCATCTCCATATATCCCTGTTTATAAGGATGTTACTTATGCAGACATCTCTTCTACAAAATGTTTTCTGTCTCAAAACACTCAGTACCTTTCAAGCATTCCATTCCCCTTTTAACACACATCTTGTTTCCAGCCCAGCACCCTGCCCAGCCTTCTGCTGTGGCTTCGGCCTTCTACTGACAGCAGGTAATTTGCAACTCATCCCCCTCCATGAGAAAGCAACGCTGATCATCCCACCCACCGCCTCTTCCCTGAGATAAAGGCTGTCCTTCCTCACAAGGCAGCAGGGGAAGCGTGTCAGGAGAGCAGAGGATCGCACAGCCACACTTGTCACGTTAGAGGGGAGTCTGATCCCCTCCTTGGGGACCTGTCATCCCCTGTTACAGACCACCCGAGCAGCTCCGGGGCTCTCTCATTAGCATTCACTGTACTTAATGTGGAATTGTAAAACACTGAGGAAAACAGCCTGCCTTAAGTGCTGTGGCCAACTGCAAGCTATCATAGCAAGGCATGCTCTTGCTGTGGTGCTGGGGCAGCATTAGGCCAAATCTAAATGCCTGTGCCAACCCCACCTGGGTTTTATTCAGAAATAATTTGGCACTACTCGTGGCACTGCAGAAATGAATGTCCATGTACCCGCTGGTGTTTGCTGTGGGTGTTTTTGGCACACTCTGAAGAGGCTGCTCCAGGACACAGCGGGACAGAGGAGAGAGCTCGGGATGCTGAACGCTTCTGGGGTCTGGGTGCCCTCAGCCCCACAGCTCTGCTGGGCATCTGCTGACCCAGTGTGACTCCACATTCACCTTGCACTAGTCTGAGCTCTGGCTTCACCAAGGAGGTTTCTTAAGTTACAAACATAAGAAAGAGGAAGATTTGACCCCAGCCATGATCACAGAAGAAGTAGCACAGCAATAAGCTGGCTGCTTACGGGGGGAAGCAGAGCAAGGCCTGCCAGCTGTGCTGTTTGCAGGCTGGCTCTGGCCAAGCCAGGCAGGACGGGATCCCAGCAGTCAGGCACTGCACGCTGTGCTGGGCTCACCTTTCCCACCGTGGGCTGTCTCGGTGCTGCTGCAGCTGCGGAGCCCAGGGCGGGCACGCCGCGTTTGTGCCGCTCTCCGCAGAGCCCCGCGCCTGGAGCAGAGCGGAGCAGAGCCGTCCACTCCAGCCCCAACCCCAGCCCCAGCTCAGGGCAGGGGCTGCGTGGGGCTGAGCTTTGCTCTCCCTGCTCAGCTGCTGCTGGGACACCTCCAGCTTTGCAAAGCCTGCCAGCATCACCAGCTCCTGGACACGCTGAATGCCAGCACACTGCGAGTGCACCGAGAAGCTCCCTGAGCGACGTCGCTGAACAGCACGACTGGTAATTCATCCTGTCGACAAGTGGGTGTGTTAATCAAGGGGAAAATGTGTGCAATTGGCTGATCCTGATTCCAATTAATTTCCCATTAACAGATTTCCTAAATCACTAGCAGAATGCCTAGTTACAGATGATGCCAATATCTCTTGGCACATATGGCCTTCCTGCCATTGTGGGAGGGAGTGGGCTGGCACAGTCAGAAGGGAGAACTTGGAGGATCCTGGCGCCTTTCTTAAAGTAAGGATTTTTACCTGAATATTTTTATAAAGGGGCTGCTTGCTGGAAGATGTGTGTCTTGGTCAAGATTGATCCCTTTGTAAAGTGAAATTAGGTTTTGTGTGGTAAGAAGCAAAGTTTGCAATAGCATGTGTATTGTGAAGTTTGGTAATTTTGATTTCTGTCCCAAATTATCACGGCTCTGAGTTAAGATTCTGGCTTCTGATTCAGAAGGCTTTTTACAGGCTCTGACCTCTAAAACATGCAGTATTGTGTGTTAGAGAAGGAAGAAACAATTAGCATACATGGGTATTGTAGAGGTTTTGTAGTGCTTCAGGTTCCTGCTGCTTTGCACTGTTCCACTGTCAAAGAGCTGCCTTAAAATCACTCTGCCAAGGGGACCCTTTGAGCAGAGTGGAAGTTTAGGGAGCTGGGACTTTCTGGATGGGAACTGCGCGTTTAGACCCTGAGCAGGCTGGTGTAGTAAAAAAAGTTAATTTTCATAGCGATCTTTTATAGTTGTGGATATTTTTTTAGATCCCTTCTCTAGTACATTCAGTTTCAGTTGGCAGAAAGAAGGCATTTTTCCCTTCCATGGGGGAATTCCTGGTGCCTCTGGAGTCAGTGGAATCCTGCTGTGACTACAGCTGCCGACCTGTGATTTTATCCTCCAGCTCTGTGGTTTGCAGTGAGCCACCCGAGTTGCCCTCACTCCTGGCCAGTCTGATTTGGGCTGCTCTTGGCTCCTGGCTGTGCCATCAACCCTTGAGCAAGGGCTCTGCTATGGGAAAAGAAAACCCTTAGGGCAAACCCAGTGGAGTTAACAAAGGTATCTTCAGTGGTGGGCACTTTATTCAGTGTTGGTCTCAAGGGAGCTTGATGTCATCTCTCATTTAGGGTTGGCAAGAGTTACTACACCTATTTGCTACAGGTTTGTTGTTCCTTTCTCCCTGGAAATGTCTGAGCTTTCCTGCATTTTGGGTATGTGGCTGGGTGTACACAGAACACCACCAGTCAGCATGCAGTAATTTAAATAATCGTTTGCCTGTGTTAGGAGTGGCAGACACGGCTGTCAGCCCCAGGTGGTGACAAGGGCAGTTTAGGATGGTGCAGAGTCTGCGTTCCCTGCGTTACCCACCAGCCCTGGGAGCAGCCACTGAAGCAGGACCCAGCAGCTCAGTTACTCAGCCCTGGAATTTAAACAGCAGCACAGGGAAGGGAAAAAAAAAGAAAAACGCAGAGCAAATAGTCTGGCTGGGGGGAAGGAAAATAATTTTATTTTATAATTAAGCTACAAAGCAGGATGACAGACTTCATAAACTGAGTTCTGTTTCCCCAGACAAGCCAATTAATGTACATGGTTGGAATGATATGTGTTTTAACAAGCAGCATGAAGAATAGTGTGTTTCAAGTTAGGAAAATCACAGTTGAAGCCTTTAACATGCACAGTCAGCTAGATACAAAACACCAACAAATCTATCTTAACAAGCTTTTAAAATGTATTTGGAGTAATGAGGAGAAAATATAGGAGGACTTATAAACACACATGAAAGTAATTTCAGCAGTTATAGATTGCATAGCATAGTGAAAGCATTTTAGTTACTGAGCAGCAGTAAAACGTGTTGACTGTTTAATTTGTACACGGTTTTTTTTAATAGCATTTTAAAAGTTGCCTTTTGGCGGAGAGAATACATAAAGATGTTGACTTATTGTAAGGCAGATGGCTGACAAGAGAGCTCAAGTTATGCTCAAGGTTAGAACAGTTGTGTGAGAATACTGCTCCCGAGGATCTGGGATGTACGTGGCTGTGGCTGGGTCCATAGCCAGTTCCAGTTACGGATCCCACCAGCAAAGGCATTCTTGGATTAGCAGCTGGATTTCAGATGTTCTGCCAGGACCTGGTCCTGGCCTCGTGCTGGGCAACCTGCTCTTCATTCCATAGAAAGGGCCTAATGAGAAATTGTCTTTTCACCAATGGTGGTAATCAAAGAGAACAGGGCCCTCATCCCTCTTTGTGAAATGACTGAGATTCCCTGCACATCTTTTTTTATCCAACAACCACGCAGGAGTCCCACAGTCTTTATGAGGCCTGGAAACTTCATCACAGATATTTTTGGTATTTTCCGTTGTAATTCAGTTTAAAAGTACTGCACTTTGAATAAGTCTATAAGTCTATAATAGTTCTTTACCCTGGCCAAGAAGTTTGGTTTCCGTGCTCCCATCTGAGAGGCAGATGCTTTTCAGTCCCAAGGACAGTGATGATAATAACAAAATTGTCCAGAACTACTTGGCCACATATGGAGTCCATGTAGCAGGGTGAGCAGTAGTTACACGTGCTGCATATCAGCAAAGGGAAAGGCAGCAGCAGTGCTGAGGTAGCTGCAAGTCCCAGGAGAGAAGGAATCAGTCTGTAAGGACTAAACGGCAACATAAATGTGCAAGAGCAGCCCCTGCACTTCAATAGCTGGGCGTGGTGCTCTCTGCATGCTGCAAGGCTCCTTTTTGATGATCTGTCTGCTCCCCTACCCTGGCAGTGCCTGAGGAGAATATCTGATTGTAAAGCAGCCTGGCTCAGGCTGAGGGCAGAGCCGAGCTCCCCTGAATCCAGCCGCCCTGGAAGTGCTGTGCTGTGCAAGTGCCTCTGACTGTTGTTTTCCCTTAGGAATGCTCGGCCATTTGGACTGATATCAACTGAATACAGCCATAGGTGTTTGAGCTTGGAAATTGTTAGTTCAGGAGTCACAAATCTCATGCCCTCGTTCGTTGTGTTAGGCTGTTGTTTCTTGACTGCTTGTCAATGTGTTTGAAGGCACAGGACCAGCAGCAGTGATTTTTATGCTGCTTGGGTGGGGTTCTTGTGTGACTCCCAGGTTCTGTAGGCACAAGTCAAGGAGTCCTGGGGGAGCTCTGTACTACCAGACCCATGAAAGAATCCATTCAGTTGTGTCATTGCTGCTGGGCTGAGGGCTGGGGAAAAGCTCTGCTACGCTGAAGACTAATAAGAGCTCTCAAAAGAAAGCCCAAAATTTACCTCTCTGTGGCTTGGTGCAATATCCTGTGAATCAGTGGCAGTCAAGGCTTGTTTCCATCTATTTTTTCCCTCTCTGTGAGATGAAAGACCAGGGCCCCACCCGAGAGTAATAAAGTTTCACCAGCAGTTCCTGCTGCTCGTGGATGGCCCAACTGCCTTCCCCGAGCAGAGAGCCAGCTCCAGCCGTGTCTGGGCCAAGTTACACTGCCCCATCTGCTTGTCATTACACAGGAGCGAACAGCCCTGGTTTTCCATCTCTCTTACACACTAATGCAGTACTGCTGCACTCCAAAGTGTGGAGGGAGGCTCTTTGCAGAGGTGGATTGTGCACAGTTCAGCTGAGGAGGTGGCATCAGCGCTCCCATTCCTCCCAGGGGTTAACCTGCTGCTGCAGCCGTAAGCCTGCCTTGGAGCCCACAGAAAACGCTCCATTGTTACTGTTTGCGTGGAGCAGGAGCAGCCGTTCAGGAAAACGGGAGAGGAGGGTGACTGCCATGGAGCTGCTCACCCCCATCCCCTGGTGTCTGGGTGTGCAGTGTCCTGAACCTCCTGCAACACAGCTCAGAGGCTTCCACGCAGCACAGGTGCCCCTCCTGGTCCACGTCGTACCTCGTTTGCTTTCTCCACTGCCTCAGGTATCAAAGAAGCACCAAACCAAACTGCCACAGCCTCCATTCTGTTCTCCCTAAGATCTAATCCCATAAAACAGCTCTGCATGTGTTTAATGCTCAGCATGGTCTGGTCATCTCACTGGACTCAAAAATCTGCTGTTCAGCCTTGTGCAGGGCTTGTATGGGAATATCAGCATGGGGAGAGTGGCGTAGGCACAACTGCCGCCCACAAAGCCAAATCCAGAACTGTCCTCTCTCTTCCCAGCACTTAACATCCATTGACACCTCCTGCCTATGTCCCTTTTGGAACCACAATGCACTGTGTGCTTTCTGTTACATGAAAGGAAAAATATGGATGTGAGCTCAACTTCCAGGATACAGAGCAGCCTTAAATGTAACCTAGCATCCCTTGACTACAGTCCCTTAAATGCACCCTGAAAAAAGGAGAATGAATCACCAGTTCAGATTAAGTTGTAGCTTCATTTCTCTTACTTTCCGTGTGTTTAATTTATCTCTACATTCAGAATCCTTCATGCAAATTATCACTGACTCTGTTTAACTCTGCTTAACTAATTGGTACTTGTATATGCAAGATTGGTGATCACCTATACTAATATTATTGACCCCTGTTTGCCCCTTAGTGCTATCTGTTTTTCCCAGGTGAATGCAATTAGAGTGTAATTAATTATCAAATAGCTATGTTCCTTTTATTCCGAGCACTGTAACAATTACCGAGATCGGCACAAAATCCTGAATGCATAACACATTGTTTTGTGCTTTCGCTATAGAATCCATAGGAGATTTCCTGGACAACAAACACAAGTAGCGGATACATAATGTATTTGAAGACCTATAAAAGTTTCATTCTTGATGGCCCACTGGGAGGAGGATGCTTGAATTTAACTTTTAATTGTAGAGCTGAGAAATGAAATAGAGATAAGGGATGGTTACTGTAACTGGCACCAGACCAAAACGAACATTGGGCCCAGCTATCCGTATCCATGAATACATGAGTAACTTCATGCTCTCGGGTTGTTTAATTGGATTCTGTGGGACTGTGAATTTGAGTGCACTTATTCATGCGTGGGTGTTTTCTGCGGATCAGGCTGTAGCGAGTACTCTCCGTGTGGCACAGAGGAAGGATGTGGCGGTGCCTGCGGGCGCGGCTCTGCCGGCCCCAGGGCCCCGGGCAGCGCCGGAGCCACGGCAGCACCGGCAGCTCCTTCCCCAGGAAAACCGCAGCGCTGCGCGGGCTCCGGCCGCGCTCCCTCACGGGCGGGCGGGCGAGCTGCGGGCCCTGGGCGGCTCCCCGGGCCCGGTCATCGATCCTGATCCCAGTCCCGATCCCAGTCCCCATCCCAGTCCCCATCCCCATCCCGATCCCAGTCCCCATCCCCATCCCGATCCCCA
>VZRS01008838.1:92392-105888 GCA_013398055.1 Ifrita kowaldi
CTTTGCCCATCCCAGCCCTTTGCCCAGCCCAGCCCTTTGCCCAGCCCATTGCCCAGCCCAGCCCATTGCCCATCCCAGCCCTTTGCCCAGCCCTTTGCCCAGCCCAGCCCTTTGCCCAGCCTTGCTGGTCCCTGTTGAACACCGGCCGGGAGCGCTGCCCCTCCATAAGCCCGGCCCCGCCGTGCGCTCCGTGCGCAGCGTTCGGTCCGTTCGTGCTCTCCTGATGCTCCTGACAGCCGGGAATCGGTATGCAAGACAGAAGAGTGCTACGTGTTTTAATAATTTTCCAAGAGATTTTCCAAGAGCGGTGTTCTAATGCTGAGCTCAGCTTTCCATGGCAGGTTTTACTGGTTTGAGATGGAAAATAGCTGTTAAAAATGAGAAGGTGGAGAGGGAGGAAAAAGAAAACACCCCAAAGTCTAGTGATGACAGGTTGGAATACAATTAGCTGAGCTTCTCCTGGCTGGAAAGCCCTGAAATACTGAGGGCTGCAGGAGACTCTCATAATGATATTGCAAGAGGCTTGAAAAATATGTTCTGTATTGTCCCTAAGTTTGAAGTGGCAGGGTGAAAAAACCAAATTTCATTGGTAGAACACATCAGGGAGTTCCTTATGTAATTCTCCTCTCTCATCATGGTATTTTTCTATACGTTTTCTAACAGAAGCATTTACCTGATTGTGCCGTGGGCATTCTAAAATACCACTGTGTACCTGTGGGGGTGCCTGGCACAAATTAGGCCAGAGGATTTCAAAGCTTCATTGGGTTACCACTCTTCCTGCCAGCTTATGCAGCTCAGGCATGGTGGACCATGAGGCCCAGCTTTCTAATATCCACAAACCTATCCTGGGGCAGAGAGGCTGATTCCAGGTCCATCAGCTGTGAGTCTGGCTTTAGTGATTCCCATCAGTTTCCTCTGTCAGAACCTGAACTGAGCAAAGAGCCAGTCCATTTTTAACTCCTTCTTCTGATTAACAAAAATAGTAGTGTGTGAAGGTAAAGCTTCTTCCCCTAAATCAGGATTTGCTTCCTGGCTGCCATGTAAAAATAACTCCAGAACAATGTCTGGAGACACCAGACCTCTCCCCTTTCAGTTGTATCACTTGGAAATTGCTCATTTGCTAAATGAAGGTTGTTCCAAATCTTAGTTTGATGCAAGACTTGGATTACACAGGCTGCTTTTCAGTGGGATTTACATGAGAAAAGATAACGTTCTCCACCCTCACATACTTTCATTTCTGCTTTTCAGAGCTTTTCTTAGCCTCCTGCAATACTGAGAATTGCTTTTCTCTTCATTGAGGGAAGGCTGGTGGCTTTGACAGCTGCTGGGGTATCCGTAGTCTGTCACTCACAACAGCAAGTCACAAGAGCTGAAATTCTTGCCTGCATCTCTCAAAATAGGTTAGGTAGTTAGCAGAAGCATTAACAGAGCCATTCCTTATACATTATGATTAATTGAGCATGAATTATGAATTATAGTTCACATTTGGTGCTCAGCATGCTGCTTAGGAACACTTGTCACTTGTGGTACTCTTCCATTTTCCAGAAAGAATTAAAGGATGTTTATAGAGGAGAAGGAAGTATTTTGATGTTACTGTGGCATAAATTGGAATAGCTTCACTGTTCAGTGATTTTAGCCTGGATTTCATCCAGCATTACTCAAGGGATAATTTTACCCATTTTTTATTGCATTTCTGTCTTCAGATGTTTTGTTGTTTGTGGGTTGTGTGTTGTCTCTCCACTCCCATTTCAAGGGAGTTCCTGATACTCTGGTTTGTGATTTCAGCTTTGTTCCTGGTCCAGGTGCTGTAGGGCAGGCCAACAATATTCTGCTTTTGGGGCAAAAATCAGATTGTAGGCTTTTCATCTGCTTGGGTTTTTTTTTCAACAAGGCAGAAAATGAGGGTTTTAAAATCAGTGTTATTTCACTACATCATTAACATAATGATAGTGGGGATGAAAGAGCTGTACTGAGCACCGAAGAAACATTAAAAATTTAATACACTGCATTACCTGTAAATCAGGACAGGTATTTATTCCACAATTTTGAAAAAGCAGGAAAACATAACTACCTACAGGGACTGAAGAGGTTGTTCTGTTCTGGTGTTATGCTAACATTAGGTTTTTCAGTTGAGTTCTAAACAGAACAATTCTGGTTAAACACCCCAAAATTGCGGTCATTTCACTAAATTCACCACAGCCTCTGAATCTTCTAATCCCAGTCCCCCCAGTTTGTCCCTGCAGCACATTTCTCCGTGATACCCCTTTTCTCTCTGCCCCACCTGTGACCTTCTGCTCCCAAGGAAGCTCCTTATTGCATGTAAAAACCCTGGCGGCAGAAACGGGATTGTTTGGGCTGGAGAAAAACGCAGATTTACATCCAGGGACCTTTACTGGGCAGGGCCTGGGGAGGGCTCTCAGACCAACACAAACACCTCGACTGTGACCCAGCAACAGCAGCCTCTACCAGCCTGAAGAGCTCGTCCAGGCCCTTCTTTCACTCTCACAGATCTACACTGCAGCGCACATTACAGATGACTTAAATCTTCTTTGGGGTTTGTTCTTTCTTCATTTTTGTTGTTACTAAAATAATCATCAACGCTTACAGGTCCACAATGGGATGAAGTGGGGGAAAAAGAGTTCTTCAAGTCACTGATTTCTTTTGAAAGTAATGCTGCCCTGTGCTTATTTATACAGATAAATCCATGGTTCTAAATAAACCGGCTACAACTGCGTGTGCAAATGTAAATGGCTTTTTGCTTCTGCTTTGAAGGTGCTTGTACATAGGTCTTGGAACTTCTTTGTGAGCCTCATGGTTCTCCCATGGGATGTTCTCCCATAGGCCAACCACAACACAGGTAATCAATTGTAAAACACAAATTCTGGCAGTGAAACATCCATTTTTTTAAATAACTGTGAAGAGCAAATTGAGAAGAAGATGTTGTTTGTCCGTAGAAAACTCCCAAACAGAGAAAGTAATTATGGTTTGGAATTGAGGATTTGTTGAAAAATCTGGGTTTACCCAGTCTTAGAGACCTTATTTTTACAAGCTCTAATCATTTTTGATTTTGAGAAAGATCTTGCAAAACAAGATCCCCCTACATGTAATAGCCTGAATTTATTTAGAGGCAAATATCTGCCAGAAGAATACAGGATGTAAACCAGAAGATGTAGAATCATAGTGAAATCTGAATGAAATTACTCTGTCAGCAAAGAATATGGCATGAAGAATATGGCATTGTTCTTAGTCAGGGAATATGCAAGGAAGGGTCATGTGGGTGTTATGCACAGAGCCTCCTGGAGACATGCCTTGACAAGCCTAAAACACTAAATGCTATTTATTATCTAAGGGTCAAGGGTACTATAGCAGAGGAAATAGTACATGTTACATCAAATCTAAATATTTTAGCAGTAGTTATGGTTATTGTATACAGAGTACTAATATACATTAATAGAATTCCTGAATGGGTGGAACTGGATTGCTCAGTTAATTCTCAGTTAATGTTCCCAGTTCCTACAGGCTGCTAACCCATCCCTATTGGTACTTAGTGCCACGGCTTACCTTGTCCTACCTCATCCTTTAACCAGTATTTGTTTCTGTAACACTAATTTTAATAGTGTAGCTTTAAGCATACGAACTAATCCGAAGTTCTTTATAATTAAAGCAGAACATATCACTAAAAATGGTAATCTGTCCAGAACAACCTTTTTCCTGTATTTATAAATTGAAAAAAAAAAAAAAAAAAAACCACAGGGACCATTTTTGTAATCTTCTCTCTGCTTGCACAGACATGAATTAGTTATGTCTTGGATCTTTTAAGGGGAATTTTGTTTTCCTAAACCTGCCTTGATTTGACCTTTAAACTAGAGATGATGGAGATTATTCCCTGAGAGGCCAGGGTGAGATGTTCTATCGGCTGTTTCGATCCCAGCCCTTCCTTACAGTGCCCAGCTGCAGAGTCAGCCAGCCTGTTTTGCTGACCTCTGCTGTGCTAAACAACCCAGCCTCAGTTTTTTGGTCTGAATCTTAATTCTCTTTTATTTTAACAAACATTTTCAATCCCTAGAGCTTCTCAGCAGAAAGGGTGTTCCTCCTATCCCCTGCCCTTTCAGTTCTCCTTTGGTTTTGACGCCTTTCAGTTTATTAACTCCCCCCACTGTGGATCTGATGCTGGATTTTGTATTCTGACAATGGCTGAGACAATACAGAGTCTCTGTAGCTTATTCCTGAAATGCTGAGGCACATCAGGATTGTATTTTGGCCGTGAGGGAAGAGGAAGATGCCCATGCCCACAGGATTTCTGCAGTTTCTGTGTCTACTGAGTTTGTCTGAGCCTATATTGTATCTCTGCTGCTGGTACATTTTCTTGCAGAGGGAGGCTATACTACAGTACTTATCTTCTCTGTGCTTGTGCTGGCTCTCGGGGGAAATTTGGCCTTTTTAGTATGCAGTTCAAACACTGTCTGAAAAGGAGTCATGGTTTGGATAATAATTTTTCAAACAAATTTAATACACTGATTTCCTTGGGATGAAGATAAAGTACCGTTCCATCCAAGATGCACCTAAAGGGCAACTTGTTTGAGTTAAGTTTACTGAAACAGAAGTGACAGAATATCAATTTGTTTTCTAACTTCATGTCATATTTGAGAATCAAATAAGCAATTACACAAGAGTAAATTGGATTTATTTCAGTATAAGATTTGCAGTTCACTTGGTTTATTTGATTGAGATAAAATAGCCCTTCATTTTACAGTAAACATGCTCAAGTATTACATTTGTTTCTTGGCTCCTTCAGGAGCTTGTAGTTTCTGAGCCTAGAGTTGAAAACATTCCTGATACATAACATGTGACTGACTGACTTAACACCAGAAGCCCTCCCTGTAGTAAGGTGACGAACAGTCCCAAATATCTCTTGCTTTGCAATGAGGTGACTTTTAAACTGGTGCCAATTTATTCATGTCAACTTCTTACATCATTTGCATTTACCAAAACACAAAAATTAAGTGCAAAAATAAGACCTCATGCATATGTATTTGCTAAGTCTAAGGCTTCAACCAAGTGTAAATATAGATCCAAGTTATATCACCCAAAAAGTGTACAATTTTATCTTTTGTTTTAGAAATATGGCATTTTATGATTCTTCCTAGATTTTTCCAAGTATTCAGATGCCTTTAAATAATCCAAATTGCCCTACTAAAAGCAAGCAGATTTCAGCATGCTTCCCCTTTCCGTTTACCAAAGAGCTCTTACTGTAATTTGCTTTGTTGCTAGTTATGATTTACACAAACGTTGCTGCTCCCTAACACCACCTAAGGCTCCCAGACAGCTCCAAGCATTACTGCAAGGATCTGTACGTGCTCACCTCTTGGCCTCCTGCTCAAGGTGTTGGAATTGCTTCCTTCCCCTGCTCTCACCCACAGTGTATTTTGCAAAATGTGTCAAATCAGACTCTTCCAATTCCAGTTTCTCAATCTGAGTTAATTCTCATGGTGAAGAGGCAAAGATCACGTTGCTTTTGTCTCAGTTCATCTTTTATACAGAATTATTTTGGAACATTCTATTACAAATTACTTCTGTATTAAGAAGCACATTTTTTATCTAGAATTGTAACGCCTCTCTAGGCCAAACAGAATTTCGATGAAATATGTGAAGCTCTTTGCCAAATCCCTGAGCCACTGAGAGTCATTCCATTCTACACAAATCAAACTCGTGCATTTATAGTAAGTGTTAAAGAAAATCCAAACATGACAATTGAGGTTTTACAAGCCTGAAAATTACAGCCCAGCCATGAAAAGTGACGTTCTGACAGCAATGAAACTGAAATTTGGCTGCCAAAAGCTGTATTTCGCTGTTTGCTCTAATGGTTGTGCTCACCATGAATTCTGAAGGAGAGGAGCAATCTCGGCCCCGTAGCTGCAGTGCGAGAGACAGCCAGGGCTCTACAGCAGAATGACCACTGCCAGCCAAAGGGACGAGCTCAGTCAATCAAAAGCAGTGTCAGACTCTGAGTGAAGGACTCAGAGGAGCTGCCCACTCAGGCCCCTGCCGGACCTCGCGCTGCCGCTGCCCGCTGCGGTGGGAAATGCAGCACTCGCTTGTTGGGTGCTGCCAGCCTTTCACAAACACTGAATTCAGCTCTCCTGTTTCTGCTGGCTAAATGATGCTCTTTGCAAACATTTCTTAAGCCATGATTGAATCCTCCTATTGCAATTGTTTCTGCAGATCCTTCCAATAAAATAATACCATATATTAATACATATGGCTGGGTATATTTGTCTAGCATCCTAAATTTGCAGATAGGAAACATCCCATTCATTTGTGTTTCCGTGTGGAATTGGCAGGGCTCCTGCCCCTTTGGTTCACCTGCTAGCG
The DNA here is from genome assembly GCA_013398055.1 of Ifrita kowaldi. NCBI lineage: Eukaryota > Metazoa > Chordata > Aves > Passeriformes > Cinclosomatidae > Ifrita > Ifrita kowaldi. Next base: position 98,765 of record VZRS01008838.1, read on the forward strand.
TGTTCTGTAGAATTATAGCATATTGGGAGGGGAGGGATCCTGAAAATTCGTGTTGACCTCAGGGAAAATCAGAAGCACTTAAGCCATTCCAACAGCTTATTTATCTGAACTGCTTTTTGGAGACTTCTCAACTTCCCCAAATGATCTTATCAGTGCTTAGAAAGTTTTATTAATGTCTTTCAAAATATTTTCTTGTTGTAATTGAACTCAGAACAATTAATTGCTTTTCTCTTTGTGACAGTCTTATGTATATTTGAAGGCCATGAGCATATCTACTAATATAGTCCCAAGATACATAATACATATTTTCATTTATCTTCTTTTTTCCCCCTTAAGACACAGCACAGATAGACTGTGTCATAGAATTTACCATCTCCAGCATACCCCATGCTGGGTTAAGGACTTGGATAAAGAGTTTGCTCATTGACTTTTAGCAGGGGTGGTAAAGAGTACAGGACTTTCTCCTCCACAAGGTTTTTAATCGTTCCTGTGACACTTGTGCTTAGTCAAAAGTAATATTTTGCAGATTAGTCCAGAAGAGGAAGCAAATGGCAATGTGAGATACAGAGCAGCACAGCCAGAAGTGCTCCTCCTTGTTCAGGGTGCCCGCTTTCATTTCCCCATAGTAAGACTAAGCATTTTTTTAGCCCTTTTGCACAATTACGTAGAAACCCGGGGAGGAGTTGCTCTTTTCACTCCTTTCCACTTCCTTTCCAGTCCAGCTGTGTCAGAGGACGAGATCACCACGCTCAAATAGTCTTGACTACTGCTCTGAAGGAGAGCAGTTTGTGAGATAGGCTTCTGACAGAGCCAGCTGGGTATATTTAAAGTTTATAAATGGATAGTCTGAGCTATGTCAGACAAATTTGCTTGAGGAACTGTAGGAGTGTTCCTGTAAATGTTTTCAGTAGAGTTATCTCCACCAGGGGATGGTGACAAGTACTAGCAAGCCCCAGAGGACATAAGAAAAATAAGTTGAACATGTGATTCAAGAATACTGAAGGCTCAGAGCTTGCCACAATACCGTTTTTAGGGGAAGGTCCAAAAGCCAAGACACTAAGAATAGGCAGCCGTGTTTTGCAAAGGAAGGGTCAGAAATGTTAGGCCAGTGTGAAGTTAAGAGCTGGTGCCCCTGGAGGCAGAGGCCAGGGTAGGTACGGTACAAGCCACTGACTGCTCTGGGTCGCTTGCATTGCTGCAAGCCAGGAGCCAGCACGGTGAATTCCAAAGATGCACTGCTGTAAGAGCAAAATTGGGCATCATTTCCATGTGCTGGGATTTATTTGCTGTTCAGGATTTACAGTCATCTCTGGCAATTGCTTCTTGCAGCCATAAAACCAAGTATATCTTATACTGAAGCACAGCAATAACAAGATTTAAATGTCATTAGGGGCTGCTCCTACACATCTTGTATTAAAGCAGCTAAGTGTTTAACCCATGAATAGAACTTCTATTATCTTTGCTTTTGAAACCTCAGTATAGATCACTTAACCACTCTGCAAGAAATCCCGTGAGAGACCAACAACAGCAGGGAACAAAGTCGGGCAAGAAATAGCAGATTGTATCTGCTAGAGCTTTTTAAATACATTTTTCATATGAGTGCAGTCAACTTGAATATTACTCCTAATATAGATTAACTTAAGACAGATTTTTGCAGAGCATGAGGCTTTGAGAATTTGGCCAGACAGTTTTTTCACTGAAAAGCTCTGTCAATTATTTACAGCACAAAGGAGAGAATAATGCATGAAATGCATAATATGCCTTCTTCTTCACTACATGGGGCTTAAAAATAAATGATACAGATCCCCTTTGCTTTTTTCATCTGTGCTCAGGTAAATCTAAGTCTGAGGTAAGATTCTGTTTCAGTGGAGTTCATCTAGCAGAATGAGTGACCAAATTTGTTGGTTCAGTTTCCAGGCAAGAATGTGGCCATTTGAGAAGTTTCAGTGTTGTATAGGATCAGCTATGGTTGGAGCATGGTGCTGATAGCGCCAAGGTTGTGGCCTGGATCTTTGTATGGGTATGGGCCATCCACTTCAGAGCTGGACTCGATGATCCTTGTGGGTCCCTTCTGTGAACAGTCAGATGTACAAGAGCACTTCAAGGTACTGTTCTGTCTGCTCCTGCAAAACTGCTCTTAGTTACCTACCTCACGAGGATTCTCCTCTGGCTGCTCAGTCTCCATACAGCTACAAGAACCTTCCTTTTTGTCTTGCCAAGACAGGAACTTGTTCCTGGGAGGAGCATGTTTGTTAGATTCACATGGAATCTCACATCTTTATGGAGGGTTTTCCATTGTGATGGAAGAACTGGCACATAGATAAAGTCAGTGCTGTCAGGAACGCGACTAATTCTCAAAGGCTGTAAAGGAGGTGTCAGTAATTTGCACTGGTATGTCATCGTAGTAAATATAGTCAGTGGTAACTCGGGTGTTCAGAAAAACTGGCTAATCATGTAAACACAACCTACAGTGTCACTCTTAGTGAAAAAGTCTCTTTTTTCCTTCTCCTCTCCTTTGCTGACCCTTTTTTGTGTACGACTTGTCTTTTTCCATCAAGTGGACAGACAGAAAAAAAAAGCAAAACCTAGAACGAAAGCCGAAGCCAAAGAAACCTTCTGCATCTAAACAAAGTGCTACTTGCAACAGGCAGTGGCCGGTTCTAATTTAGATAATCCAAAGTAGGTCACCTTCATGAGTCTTCCAGACTTTCCAACTTAGTAACTCAAGACAGATAATAAAACAATTTTTAGTTAATGAGAGAACATCACAAAAAAGAACTGCAGGAAGCTGTGAACTGCAGTATCTCCTTACTGAAGACAGAATGCCACATGGCAAGAACAGATGGGTAATCCTTCCGTGATTATCCTCGACCACTGTCTGAAAGAAAAACGTGTCACAACACGGAGGGCTGTATATAAAGTACATTTCCCCTCATTGATAGTAAAAGGTTTTATATGCTAAGAGATTATAAAGAAAAAGGGATGTTTTAATGTGATGGTGAAGGGAATTCCATTTTCCTTTACATGCTGAAGTGGAGCATACGCCAAGGTCCTGAACTAAATTTATCTCTCGGAAGGAAGGTGTAATGTACATTTCACATACATATTACGTATTTCATACAAACTGAGCATAGAACCTGCTTTTATTGTCTTTGGATCCTGACACAGTATGTTCAGTTGATAATTTATAGACAGTGTCACAGAATGAAATCCTGGTGTCAAAAAATATGCTTTTGCATATTCATTGACACCAGAGTTTGCATTTGTGCATTTGTGAAGTATGAAGTGGCAAAATGAAACCAGAGGATTAAGAAAGGTTTGCTGGAATCTCAAGTTTTACAAAACCACCAGAATGAAAGGCATTTCTTGCATGCAGTGGTCACATCTCCACTGACTTTAGTTCTGCCCCTGCACATAAGAGAGAACCTGAATTTTATAACCCACTTGGAGAGTAGCCTGCTGTAAAATGAGTACCTGGCAGAGAATCTTGGTTTTGTTTATTAAAAGAAAAAAATGGAAGGGTGAATATCCATGGTACAGTATACCCGAGTGGTGAAGAACACACATGTAAACCATAAAAATGATTGAACTGCAGAACATGAAGTTAATGGTGGTTCTGTGGTTCCACAAAAGTCAAAATACACTTCATCTACCTTTTAAGTCTAGCAATATACCAGTGTTTACAAACAAAAAGCAATGTTTTGGGAACTTGTTGCAGAGCAGACGGTAACCTGTAGTCTGAGATAGTGAAATTTTCAAGGAGTAATTCCCTATCCTGTTTTGCTCTTTCAGATTTGATGCTCAGAGCAGTAAGACTGCCAGCCTCCCAGGGAACAGGTCTGTGTCCTCCATATGCACTGGAGCGATTGGGAGCGGTGTGCTGTTCTGCCTAGTGATGGAAGGAAAAGAAAAGAAAGAATTTGTCACTTCAGGGATGGAGCCCAAACTTCAGAAGACATTGCTACTGCTGCTGCAGATTACTCACTGAACACTGCTCGTGGCCTATTTCCAATCTGTTCTGTTCCTAAGGCACATTCCTTAGGTGCTATGATTTTTTTGATATCATAGGAATATACACAAATTTGCTATTTGCTCTGTATTCTTCACAGATTTTCTTTTAAGACTGAGTATATTAGAGATATCCATTCTTAGGCAAATCAGTTCATTCACCTTTTTCCCCTTCAACCTGATAACATATATCTGAAATCTAAATTTTGATGTGATAAGGACATGACTGTTTTTAAGAAAAATGCAAATCTTCACTCTGAAATAACTTAGTCTTCCACTGATTACAGAATGTGCTTCTAAACCGCCTATGAGTCAGGCTGTGAGTTGGAGTTCAGATAAGCCTGCAGTGTTTGTTCACCAGATGGACCATAAGCTCTGCAAAGTAGAGCAAAGATATTGCTTATTAACACTGCTCTCAACTTCACTTATTTCTTTGTGCAAAGTCTGGTTACTTGATGCAATTTTAGACTGTATTTACACTGTTAGGAGGAGGAAACAACTTTTTTCATAACAGGATAGGTAAATCTAGCAAAGTAGATCAGACTAAAATGGAACTGAGTATGGTTCTTTTTTTACATCATTTTAAGTAGGCAAGACTGATACCCTCCATCCCTCAAACACACCCACACTGAATTTACATACCTGTGCAGTAGCAAAAAATATTTAAATCAATTATCTCTTGGGATTTCAGAGCAAAATAAGCCAAGTCACAGTTGTTACCCTTGCTTAAAACCCCATCTCTTCGACAGTTACGTGCAACCAACATAATACTTACATACGAATCAAATCTGTTTTTTCTCTTATATACTTTGTGCTAGATACTAATTCTCACCTAACATGGGCAACATGGGGAATTTCAGTGGTAACTCTCTCAAGTGTCTTCTGTGTAACCTGATTAAATATCTTCTGATGCAACACAGCTCAATCAGGCTGGCATTATTCATAAATGTTATAATAAGAAAATTAATTTAACAGTTTTAATTTTTAAGCAATTTCTGATTTTAGTTTGTTCTTTGGATTGGTACAGTTCACTTCTTCAGTTTCTGTAATTTTTTTTCATATTCTCAAGATGCTCAGCCTTGCCCTTTTTACTTTTTTGTTTGAATCGCACAAGAAAAAAAGATGTTATTAGCTAAATTCTCTTCCTTCTCTTTGGCTATTTTCTTTAGCACAGAAGAAGGATGTTTTGAGCAGTTAGTGGTCATTGGTTATATCACAGTGTAAAAGTGAATGCCATACCTACTGCACTGTCCTTTCCAGATTTTATGTCTCTAAAAATGGGGAAAGGAGGATGTTGAAGAAGTCTGCTCCTCTCTCTGCTCTGCTCTTTCTGTCAGTGCAGAAGTGTCTCATGCTGGGTCTCCCACCCATACACAGGGCTGACTTTGCACTGAAGACTCAGATCTTTATGGCCTATAAATTATTGTGGTTTGGACACAAATCTTCTCTCCAGAAGGGCTTTCAGTAGGACCCGTGTGAGACTGAGCATGCACCGCTGTTCCTCACTGCCCTGTCAGTTACAGTAATTATATACAGAGATTAGGAACACCCAGAGACATTTTCCAGCATAAAAATTACCCCACAAAATCTGGAGGAAATTTCCAATAGGTCACAAAAATTTTAAGAACCATGGATCTCAAGTTCATCACAATTACTGCTGTGCTCCTTTTATAGAAAGCAGTGTTGCCCTGTGCTAAAGCATTGCCTGCCTTGGATGTTGCTGTTAGGGCTTGTAGCCATTTTAGAGTATCCTGGGGAATGTGTCTCCCATTTCCCAATGAGGTGTGCAGGATTGGAATCAGGTCCTGAGGCTCTTCAGAGCTCTTGGTCATTTGGCCTGTTCAGAGTCTGCTTCTTTTCTGGCACCATGAGCACCTCCTGCCATCTACAAGCCCAAGGGAAGGCTGCAGGGAGCAACCAATTACTAAGACCACAACTTCCTTTTGGAAAGAAAAGCATTTAATCCCAAGTGGAAGATGCTCTTATCTTGTATTTGTCAGCAAATTTGCTTGACTGTGTTTATAATGCCCAATTATTTGATAGTTTGGAATAAAAATTATCCATCATCTTCCTGAGCTGTGCGGAGTCTGTCAGAACATTCAGGAACACTTTGAGTCTTTTTCATTTCTTTGTTCTAACCGCTCAAAGTATTGACTGTATTGTGGGACCAGCAAATCTGATGCATGTACAACTGGTGTGGAAGCCCAGCACTGTCAAAATTTGTTATCACGGGCTCTCTGCCATCACCCCAGCTGGCAAAAATGGGACACAGCTCCAGTGCATGAACGGAAGGTCAGGCAGACGATGCTCTGCTGCCACACAGAGAGGAGCCTTTCTGGGCTGACTTCCCTGAAAGTTACTAGGGATGAATGCTGACCTCTCTGTTTTAGAGACACCTCGCGGTCAATGATACACAGAGTGTGGCACTCTTTGAAACTGACACTTTACACTTCATCTGCTTGTGAAATGTTGCAACGAAGGATAGCTCCCGTAAAATTTTATTTGTAGCCTCGTTGGATCATAAGGAAAATTCCTTTAATAAAGGATGCTTTGGAACCTTACTACTTGTTTCATTTTCTTCAGATAAGAAACTAAAGCACTTCCAATGGAAACAAAATCCCCCTGGTCTGTGCAAATCCAACCTGGCTGTCATTTAAAAAAGCAACTGTTCTTACCAGGAGATGATGTTTTTTACCTTTGGATTTGGTTTTTATAGTGGAATTAGGCTTAGAAAAAGAGGCACTGTCCAGGCAGATTAAAAAAAACCTGCCTACTTCAGTCCTATCATCAGATAATGAGATCTTCCAGATTAGAAAGCCAATACCAGTATGGGAGAAAAAGGCAACTGAACTCGTCCATTATATTCACTTTTTGAGACCCTAGGCATTTAGTTACAGTGGCCTTGTGCCTGGTCCCTGCAAACCTGTGCAGGTGTTACACCTTGCTCTCGATCTCATTCCGCTGAGGAGAAATGCTGCCAGGGACCCTTTCGCTTCAGGAAAAAAACCCCCATCATCTCAGCCTTGGGGAATTTGGGCCCTTTTTGCCCGTGACCGGTCCGCACACGGGGGCTGCCGCCCGCCAGGTGCGGCCCGGCCCGGCCCGGCCCGGCCGTG
>VZRS01008838.1:105958-121174 GCA_013398055.1 Ifrita kowaldi
GGGGAGCGGCGGCGGCGGTGTCTCCCGGCGTCTGGCGGCGCTTCTGCCGGGACTGCGGCGCGGGGAACTTGGGGCGAGCGAGGCGCGGTCGCCCCGGGGCTCGCGTTCCCCGCCTGGGCGCCTCCCGCAGGTGCCGCGCTCCTGCCCCGCTCCTGCCCCGCTCCTGCCCCGCTCCTGCCCCGCTCCTGCCCCGCTCCGGCGGGAGCGCCCGCGGTGCGGAGACAGAAAATGCATCCGTGCGATCCTCTCCCTTCCCCGAGAGAGGCATCTCTCGTCCCACTCCCGGCACTGCCTGCCGCGGGATCCCCTGGCATCCCAGCATCCCCGAACTTCGCGGGAGAGCCGCCTGCCCCACACCGTCCCAGGGGTTTGTTTTAGTGCTACTTCGCTTTTTTTTCGCCCTGAAAAGCTATTCTTTATTGCACAGCTCTAATAGGCCCAGGAGGTGACGGGCAGTGAAATGTAATGCAATCATTTTATTAACTGCTGACAACTCAGGGACACTGAAACTGTGCCCACGCAGGATGAGGACCTTGTCTCTTACCACGTTCTTTTGCAAACTCCCCAGTTTTTATTCAAATGACTCGGGCCTGAAACCACAAGGGGTTGCAAATCTGGTTCTATTGCCAGTTGAATTTTCTATTTTTGTATTTTCTATTTTTGAATTTTCTATTAGGCATGTGAAAAAGCAAATTAACAGTGTTCTTGCAAACCTCAGATGTATAGCACCAGTACTGGTATTCTTCAGCTCCAGAGAAGCTTCCTTTGGTTTTCACTTGATTCTTTTAGCAGTAGGCTTATGTTAAGTAAGTGATGCCTCTCAAAGTGCTTGCTTGGTTTTGTCAGTTTCTGTATTTTTGTTTACATCGTTGAGAGAGAAGGCAAGAACTTGGGGCTCAGAGGTGACTTACCCTAGTAAATTGCAGTGAGTGGTTTGGCCTCGAAAGGCTGCAAAGAGCTGAGCTCCCAGCACACGAGTACTCCGTCACTAACGTTTGGGACAACTTGCAGGACGTACCCATCCACTGTGTGCAGATCCTGCTCTGCTTTCTAGATGTGAAGATTAAAATTCTAGTTTACTGAATTCAGATTTTGTCTCTGCACATAATCTTGTCTTGTTATTTGTTGTGTTCATAAATGTAGCTATTTAGGCTCCACTATTTTTCCTCCAGCACCTTGCCCTCTGCCTCTTTTCCTGTCCATCTAGTCTTTTGTTCTTTCATCTCTCGGTCTTCTCCAGCTTCTTTCCTTCTTGATCTCTCCACTGAGGGTTATCGAGGTTGGCGGACGCTGGTACCTGGGCAGGCAGGGGGCCGGGAGAGGGCAGGCTGCACCTGGAGCTTCAGCCCTGCTTCCCAGCTCCCCAGACTTGCTAGGAAATGATCCTCTTCTGGGGGCTCTGGGCTGTGTTGGGACATGCACTCTGAGCAGTTGTCCTGCAAATGTCCTGGCACAGCGTCCACTTTGCACCCGATGTGCTGGAAGGAGCACCGAGTTCGGGGTCGGGAGCTCATTGTTTCCATGCTGGCCGCACGCAGACACAGAAAATGAGTATTTTGATGCTGGCAGTTATGAATCATGCGTTTTGCATACAGTTTTGATCAAAGACCTAAAGATGGAGCACTGGGGTTCTGGATAGAAAACATGCTTTAAACCACATGCTGAGTGCACCTATTTTCCCCTCGTTATCTAAATGATTGGTATGGATCACACTGCTCTGTGCCACCATGCCTGACTTTGATATTAAAAAAAAAAAGCAACAATGCTCAAGGCAAGTGGCAGCGTACTTAACGAAGTGCTTTGTCAAGAGGTGATTTGGCAATGCTTCTTCAAGATGACTTTATGGTACTTGTGGCTTTGCTTAACACTGGGAAGTGGCCGCCATCCTTTAAATTACTTTGTCAGAATACAAAACCTCGCACTCAAGTATCCATCTATTGATTGCAATGTGTGCTTGGTTGGAACAGGGATAGGGAAATTGGCTTTGTGCAGCCTTCTGCCTTAAAAACTTGGCACCTGTCTTAAATTGGTAGGTGAAGTTACCAGTCTTGCCTGTGTTACCAGTCTTGATTTCAGACTCTGTTCACGAGGAAAATCTCTGATAAATGGAATTGTGTATAATCTATATGAAAGAAGATTTTTTTTCCTGTTGCTTTGTTTCCACATTACAATGCAATTTATGTAATAGCCAAGCGAAGTTAGTATCCTTCTCAATCCAAGTTTCCCATAGTTTGTGTATGTCAAATTGTTTTGCAACAGTTGGAGAAGCTGGCTGGTGTGAATACAGTAGTTCCATTATATCCACATGGCTTGGGTTAAGCGCATCTGAGGGGCCCTCTGAGGATTTTTCAAAGGCTTCTCAGTCTTGCATTTTAACCAAAAAATAGTATTAATTTCAATGTGTCTTTGGTCTGTGAATGGGATGGTGTGTTTTAATACATTTTGAGGAGTATATTTTTGAAAGGTTGCTAAATATTTTTCTGTGATGTAGTACTTGATCATGTTTTTTTCACTTTTTTGACTTGCCCTGCTAACTACCCTTCTAAGAGCCTTTATACTAAATAGTTGTGCAAACCAGATTTTGGACACTTAGCAGAAGACAGCGCTTTTCAAACCTATGTCTGAAAGTTGCTGTATGAGGCTACAGTGCTTTTATTTATCTTGGTTTTAATTTGTCTCAGCCCTGTGTACAACACTGAAATGAGGGTGCCTCTCTTACTTAACCAAGTTGGACATAAGTAGTGTGAGGAGTTGGTAATTTGTGTCTGCGGGAAAAGAAACACAGTCCTTTGAACCAGGTGTTTAAAGGATATTTAGATTTTTATTAAATGCAGTCAGATACGTGTAATAAGCTCTATCATTTGGTGGATAAAATAACGCCGTACCTTAGTAAAAGGGTTGCCACTGTACCTGTGTGGAATTGAACGGGAATTGCCAACTTGGCAGGAAGAAGCAATTTTGAATTGAGCAATTTTGCAATTGAAAACTCTTACTGTGCTAGCTCCCCTGACCAGTCACATCTGGAGTTTTCATTAGTCGTAAGCAGTTTCCTGCAGTTGTTCCATATTTAATTAAACCAGCTTATAGATACTTCTAAAGAAGTATCAACTGTATCGTTAGCAGTGATTGCAGCAGGTGCTTGCAACCGTTCTTGCAGCTGCACCCTTTGCACAGGCTTTATTCATGCAGCAGAACTCAAGTGTCAAAAGCACAGAAGAATTAAGCTCCCTTCTGAGAAGGGGATTGATTTTTATGCAAGGATCTTTATCTTTGCAAAGCATGCAACAGCTTTTTGTGCAAATGCTGCAAGCGTGCTGCTCATTGTCGGGCTTCCTTAGTGCAGCCCGCCAGCGATGGTGGAAGGGGCTTGTGGACATTGTGTGTTGGGAGCCCAAAGGGAGGAACAGGGGGTGCAAATCTCAGCTTTGGGGCTGCTGAGGATGAGAGGGATGTGGCAGCAAAGCGTGTGCTGCAGTGGTGTGGCACTGACAGGCAGATGTGTGTCGCAGGGTGCGCTTGTGCTGCCCAGCCGCGGCCCTGCCTTGGAGTTGGGTGTTGAACGCACTGGCTGTGGGTTCGTGCTGCTGCTCTGTGCCTCCTGCTAGCCTTGGCTTTTCACTGCTGCCTGTTTTGCCATAAAGCAGAAGTGCCAGTGCCCTGTTACTGTGTCAGTTCGGTGAAATACAGCTCTTGCCTGCTGGTGTGGGATCAAAGCATTTCTTCAGTCTGAAATTTTGTATGTTCTTTTGAAGAAATGGTATGTTTCTTTCAGCATGAAGCTGTCAAAGGAACCAAACATATTGATAGCCAAAATGTTGAGAACTGTAGAATGAAAAGAAAGTGTGTTTGGGGTCAGTGAGCAGTTTTAATTCCAAGCAGAAGTTAAGCTAGGGAGGGCAGTCCTGAGGATCACCAATGCCGCTCCTTAATTTCATATCTGTAGTGGGAAATGTGGTATTTCATCTTCTCCTGGCTGTGTGGAGAGCAAGGCTGGGTCCTCCATGGGTTGATCAGCTGAATGTACTCGAGCCCAGTTTTTCTTGCGTTTTCCTTCCCTGTCAGCTCCTGGTGATGCGTGCTGAGCTCCGCCAGGTTAAAGGTGCAAGAAGCAAAAAGTAATTACAATGTGTGCCTAAACTCTGTAATCCCTGTTGGTTACTGGAGCTAGGAAGGGCATCCAGGGGCTGCTCTGCTCCATGCTAAGGATTATAAAAACTGTGGTCAGTTGTTGTAACTAAAAGCAGAGAAGCAGCAACTCTAAAACTGGAAAACACCAGGGGAATCATACAGCAAAGAAGACCCAGGAGGCTTTACTCCACTTCCTCTAAGGTTCATCCATCAATTATTTCCCCCAGCCTTTTCCAAATGCTTCCCCAAACTAAGACCAGTGCAGAATTCACCTTGTGTATCATAAAGAAGCTTGGGATTCTTTCAGGTTTGGAAAGGGGAGTTTTCTTTTGGAGTGTATTTGCCCCTGGAATGTTTGGATTCTGCAGGTGGATTCCCAGCACTGTTTTGCCAGAAACAAACACACAGCCCAGACCTACCCTCTGCTGAGCATGGGTGCATTATCCGTGTGGGAGGTGCAGGACGAGTGAGTTTCAGGACGGATCACAGCTCTCAGTGCAGCACCAGCACAACAGCACAGCTCTGCCCTGGGTGGCAGCAGCAGGTGAGCCTCTGCCGTGGGCGAGGAGCTGGGCTGCTGCTGGAACAGTCACTGTGGGCCCTGGGAGTTCACTCCACAGAGTTGCACTTAAGGGTAAAATAAGCTGTTAAGCTCCATAAAATAAATGCGTTTTCAAGAAAAAAGGAACTATTCTGCCTCTGATTTATCCTTTTCCTTAGATCAGTGAATGTACAGGTTCTGCATATGTAGACACAACCAAATGGTACCTATTTAAATATCTTTCCCTCTAAGTAGCTTGTTGATGTAGACCTGTGGCCTCAATAATTGCATCTGAACACAAGAAATGAGGGAAAACTGGTTTTCAGAAAAATTTCCCGACCTGAAAGGTGTAAAGAAGCCTAATGTGAGCTAATCATTTGTGTGTTAAACATCAGTCCAGAGTGAATCAATCTCTGGAAACGGAGTCTCTCTTGTTTTAGTACACCGGGCTCAGTGAAACACCTTCGTTAAGGTGTCCTGCATTGTGAATAAAGTTATTAGCGTCGAGCTATTATGTGGCCAAAAATGATATATTTGTTAGAGAATGGGTCCATAGTACTGACTTGACTGTTAAGTACAGTTCTACTTACTATCAGGAGCTTAATCATGCTGCACTACGGTTTTAATAACAGTTGAGAAGGAGAATGGGGACAACTCATCACTTAGTAATGGCAAAGGGGGAGACAATGCATCTGCAGCTGGAAGCTGCATAATGATTTTTATCAAGTCTTAGCGCTTAACAAGGCGCGTGTTAATAAAACAAACAAATCTTTGCAGTGAGAGAACTAATGTATGCATCGTTTAAGGGGAGTATTGGAACCAGAGTAGATTGTTGGTCTCCTGCAGCAGTTACCTTGTTAAGCATCTTCTCTGCAGGAATGTGGGAACGTGTGGTATGAAATGCATCAGAAGGCTTTTTCAGGCCACTGGTGTATTTTTTGTTTTTTATTCCTTAATGTGTGATGGGATTTTGCAGATGTTCCCTTTGAAATAGAAGCGTTTTAATTTTTTAGCAAGAGAAGACCAGCTGTTGTACAGGGGATGTACAAATCCCATTTACTTCCTGTCTGCTATTGCAAAATGGATACTTTTTGGTGTAAAAGGCCCTCATTACCTGCCACATGTTTTGGCTCTGTTCAGAAATATTTTTCAAAATATTTCATCCTTTCAGCATTGGAAGTCTGTGGTCTGTGATATGGCATCTTATTAGTGCTTGCTGAAGGGCGAGGAGTACAGTGAAAGCATGAAGTGATCTTAATTTGTAGGAACAGTCAAATCATATAACCTCAAGGATTAATTTTAATCAAATACTTCCTGATTTTTCTTTACAGTGTTAAAATTAAATCTGGCACTTCACTGAAGCTTTTGCAGTGACTCTTTAATTGGAATACAATGTCCTGTGTTTTTTTCTTTTGACTTAGGCTGATGGGATGTGTGATTTGGGCAGATGCAGGAGCATCCCTGCGCGGACACTCAGAGGGCACATGGGGTTTTGGTGTGTATAACTGCTCGTATGACTGGAGTTTCGGGACTAGCAGTTTCTAGCATTTGAGTCTGATTTTTGGACTTGGAACCTCAGTTCTTCATTTTTTTTAAGTAATGGTAGGCCTTTGATGCTGTTCCACAGAGCACGTGTTGAGTGGGAGACTGCTCTGTGGGACAGGGGAAAGTGCTGGTTGCCTGCTCTCATCAGTAACCTCTTGACATCTTTAGCAGAGGGTTTAGGGCCACATAGCTACGGGTGACACGTAGTTTTGGGTTTTTCAATTATTGGTGTTCCGGACTAGTCCTCTTTGGTCTGATAATTGTGGGTTTTATCTCTTTCCTCCAGAGGAGCCAGGCCCTGGCAGGTCCCAGCTTTATTGGTTGCTTTCATATTTGGTGATGCTGATTATGGCTGTCCCCTTTTGGGTGCTTAAGCCTGGGATCAATCTCACAAACATGTGGGGTCTGAGGCCTTCTCATGAATAGAGATGAGTGTCTCCAGAAGGCGATTCAGCTCTTTTGAGGTGTGCATCTGTGCTCCTCTGTGCCAGCAAGGCAGGGGGCTGGGGCAGTGATGCTCAGGTACCTGCCATGCGTGTAGGAATCCATTCCTTCAGAGGCCAAGTCTGCAAAGTGTGCTTGATTAACATCCCATCCTTCATGGAAGTGGTGTGGGCTTGAAGTAATCTGTTCTTGTGAAGCAGTTGAGATCTTCAGCAAGGACCAGGAGCTTGTCAGCTGCCATGCATTGGTACAACTCCATTAAAGTCTGTACAGACCAGCTGGGGATTCTGGACCCACAAATGTAATTATTGTTATAATAATAGCATCAAACAAGTAATCATTATTTTTACTCTCTCTTTTCATTTAGAAATGAGAAAATTATTTCCTCTTGGATCAGTGAAAGTAATTTACATTATGCACAATAATGGTCTACATGAAAATATAATTATTGTTCATTTGTATGGCACCATCTGGGCACTAGAAGCTTCACAGACACATGTGAGGAAAGGTCTCCGTCTTGAAGAGTTTACAGGCTGAATAGCAAGTTATAGCTGCTATTAACCAGAGTCACAAATGGAACTTTGCAGTATCACCTGTTCAGCTCAGGACTTCCACAAACCTTCCTCAGTGACTTCCACTCACCAGTCAGAATTCCTCTGTGACTGGCACTGCACAGCCTAAGGGTGGGATGAGTCTAAGGATTGATCAGCATGGATGGATCAAGAAAGAATGCAGCAAGAGGCTAGCATTATAAATTGGCTGCCCAGCTGGTTTTGACCAGGTAAACCTGGAAGCACGAAATGGTTTTGATGCCTTGTGGAGCTGTGCTTCCTGTGGAGTTATTCCCAAGCTTTACATCAAATACAGCTTTACGAATGCTTTACTGAGTGTGGGTATGCACCAGAAGTGAAGAGACCAGGCTTTTATAACTGTATGGATGTAAAAATTGAGCACCATGTAGCATTGCCTGAACACATATACAGCATAACCTTGCTGAGTTCGGAAAGGGTTTGTACAGGACACTGGAATCATGTGACTTCTTATTTTTAGAGATGATTAGAGAATTCCTCCAAGGGACAAACTATTTATAACATGTCTATAATTTGCTGCTTTTCTCTTTTTTTGTGATGAAATTAAACCAATAAATGAATACCGGTTAATTAAAAAAGTTAGCTAAGAAAGATTTCACACTGGTGTGTGGCTGACTCTGAGGTCAGATCGTGAATGCTTCCCACATATATTTTGTTTTCAAGCTACTGTTCTGTTGCTGTTCTATTATTAGAGAGTAAGTGGGATGCTTATTTAAAACAATTCTACAAAGCTGAATGACACTGCAAACTTCAGTTTAACTTGGATTTGGTTGAATGAGTCATGGACACTCATTCCTGCTTCATGCTGCAGCCTTTGCTTGCCCTTCAGATGTACTTTTTGGTTCAGTTATATTAGTGGAATCTGAGTATTTTTCTTCGAGTTGATGCTGTTCACTGACTTTTTGTGGTGGTCAGTTTTGGATTTCATGCTGTCTGAATTTCTGAGAGGTCTCTTATTTTGTTCTTAAAACTCAACCTGTTTCTAGTTATCTTTGTTCTTTATAATTGTGCTCTTTCTGATTCAGGAGCACACACGGTTCAGTTAAAATGTCTTCTTTGAAAGAAAAAGCGTTGGAGGTCGTGACTGTGTTGACTAAAGTGAAGCAAGCTCCCTGAAAGTACATCCAGCCTGTTGACCCTTCCTTGGGAGAGGGTCGTGAAAAATGACATTTCCATGGGAATTGTTTGTTTCTTTAGAACTGCATGTCCCAGAGGCAGGTAGAGTCCCACGTGTTCTGCCTGTGAGCTCAGTGGGGTGACACCTGCCCCCCGGGATGAGGAGTCCCACAGCTGCCAGTGTCATCAGTTATTTAAACTAAGGAACTTCTTTCTCAGTGTGGCAGTGTACCTGGGGCTGTAACTAAATAAATGGCCATCTGCTAACTATGAAAATGTAAACTGGACTTCTCTGTAGAAGTGGAGCGTTACCAGAGATCTGGATTGGCGTAATCTTGAACGAGCATGTAAATAAAAAATAATCTGTTATCAAGCTAATACTGCCTTATAGAAAAAACCACTCATGAAAAGTAGCAACTTGTCTGCAGAGATCCACATTTGGCTAGCTGGAGATAGACCTAGGCAACTAACTATATTGAGTTAGATGCTTACAGGCTTGCTTATGCTCTTAAAACTTGCTGTGGGTGCCTAACACCTGTTTAAATATGTAAATAAGAATTCAGGTGGCTACCTTATGGCTTCTAAGTTCAGCAACTTGGCTACAGTGTGTAAAACCAAGCAAACAAGCAGAAGAGGAGTGAATGTAGTAAACAAAGCTGTTGGTGTGTATCCACTAGGAGAATAATAATACTTTACACAGCTACTGTGCCTCAAATTGCTTACGTTTTGGCATTCACTTGAATTGAGTTTAGTCACTCAGTGGCATAAATAGAAACTTGGAGGTGCTGCCTGCTAGCAGAGTACATGGAGCAGTACCTCAGCAATGAACTGCCTTTTTGGCAGTCTTACAACAAAAGATGTGCAAGTCTTCAGCGCAATATTTTGATAAGTCATTGGTTCGTATTAAAATAATAATTATGGCAATAATTATAACTGTAGTTTGCTCTGACTGAGCTGCTAGCTGAGTAGAGGACAGGGGGAGGAGGGTTATGAAGCATTCTTGCGAAGCCATCTGAGTCCTGCTCCCTCAGCTCCGTGCAGTCGAAGGAGGATGTTTGTCTGTATTTTTGGCACGTCATGTGCCGGGACACGGCACTGCCCATGTGCTGGGTGGCTCCCCCCAGGAGAGAGCTGGAGATTCCCGTGCAGGCTGCCCTGCAGGCAGCTCATCATCCCTGTGTTCCTGTTTCTAATGAGAGATGTGATCCAAGCAGGTGATAGTGTTTTACAGCAGTACAGTGATACAGTGGTGCAATAAGCTCCGGGCCATCTGGCTTTCTGTTGTTAGCTCTGTGACGCTGGGGCTGTCTCACCTTCATGGCAGGATCACATCACCTCATCCCCAAAGCCCAGGTCAGGTCTCAGTGGTACTGAAGCCAAAGGAAAGTTGTGTGGGTTTTGCAGGTAGCACTGTAGCTGTGATGGCACTGTCCTGAGCCTCTCTAATCTAATTCAGTATTAAACATTTACACTGGCCAGGCTGCCCCTGCGTGACCTCCTGTGCTAAGTGACTGCAAGTGATTAATGACTGTTTATTAGCAGATGATGGTCTCAAACCTGCTCACTTCACAGACAGTGTAAACAGTGATTTCTGCTCCTCACCCTCAACCCCCAGTTCAAAAATACAGTATTTTTTCTCTTTGCTTTCTTTTGAAATTGATTTTTTTTCATCCCTGGATGTCTAAGAAAAGTAGACTGCACTGGCCTTTTCCTGCCCCCACCGTGTGAAGCTGCAGTGGGCATCTAGAGTGTGAATTTTGGGGTGCTTGTTCCCCTTGGTTAGGGCTCCAGTGAAATGCCTCATGAAATGCTCCAGATGCTCTCTGTTTGTGGAGTGGGTGTCACCGGGAAGGATAAGTGAAAGGAAGCCCTTGAATTTCATACTCTCTGGCTTCAGCCTCAAGGGTGTGTTTCCAGTTTAGTTACCAGAACCAGCCAGGCTTTGCTCTAAATTCTGCCACCCAAGCCTCAGTGCTGTCAAGCCTTTGGTAGGCAGTGAACGAGGTGCTGTGTGTTTTGTTTGCTTGTAAATGTTTGTATATTGTCCTTCATTTTAACCAGTAAAAACGAGTACTCACTTCCTCCTCGTCCTCGAACAATTCCCTCCTGTTTCTGGGGCTTTTGTCAGTGGTTGCAGAGGCTGGTCCCGGCTCCAGCTGGAAGTCCCTGTAGCTCAACTTGGACTGTGTTGTTAGGAGGTGGATTAAGGTGACTGGTGAGGAAAGTACTTCACGTCTCTATTGCACACTTGGTAAATAGTAACTCCATTATGAAATACTGTTTCACTGTTGAATAAATTGGTGTGTGTTTGTTTTCCTTGCTTGCTGTCATTGGTAAGTTGCTTTTTTCCTAACTTGTGTTGTCCAGTTTGAAATACTGTTTCCTGTTGGCTTGAAATAACCCGTTCTGCCGCATTTTTTATGTTTTATGTTGCCTACAGAGAGCAAAGCGTGTCCTCAAATGTTTGAGTCTGTTGCTAAGGTTAGGATGGTAGTTCCGTAGCAACACAGACATACCGCAGGTGTTAGAATCGTCTCTTTAGTAGAGAGTTGGTGGTTTGGTGGTTTCTGTGTTTCTCCCCTTCCTGTTTACTAGAGTAAAACGTGTTCAGGACTCGGTTTTGCAGCTCACACGCAAACAGAGGCATGCATGCATACCTGTATTCCATAGTGGTCAAATATTTGTGGTCAAATATAGGCAAGAGTTGCTCTGGCTAGAATTTCCCAGGCTGAGTGCTGCTTAGAAATATTTTGCTTTGCAGCATGCGGTTTAAACAAGTCTAGGATGTGGCAAGTCATCACTTCATCAAGTTCATGCTCTTTTAGTAGAAGGTTCTTTTAGAAAATCTTCACGTTTAGGGTTAGTTCCACCTTTGGTCATTATCCTGTGTAGGCATGATGTGGGAGAGACTTTTGTACAGGACTGATTTTGAGACAGCTTTGTCAACTAAATTTCACCTTTTTCAGTGTGCTCAGGTGTTTGCTGTAGGATGAAGATGCAGATGTGTAAGAGCTCAAGTAAAACAGCACACTGAGAATAACCTGAGGTTCTTCAGAACCAGAGTGGCGTCATTAGGATGTGGAGGGCAGACGTGGGTGTAAAATCAGTCAAGAACAGTCTTATGAATATGGTTGTGTTAGGGTGGGTTTTTTGATTGTTTAGGGTGGGTTTTTTATACAGCTTTTGTATTTTCATTGAAAATGTTAAAGTGAAAAGGGTCTTAAAATAAAGGTTGTTCTGTTGTCCTAAAGTGTTCCATGTTACTAGAAAAAAAAAGAAAAAATAAAGTATTTGATCGCAATACTTCTTTAAGTGGGTTTTATAAATATTGGTTCTATAAAACTAATATATAATGTTATTTTAATTTCTGTTCTGTGTTCTGAATGGAATTACCTGTGATAGGAGAAATTGATGGTGCTGGGCAGTTACAGCTTGAGTTCCTGCGTATTTCTCTTGGCAGTGGTAGAATTATTGAACAATCGCTCTCCATTTTTAGTGTTTTTACGAGTGCAAAAACTTAAAATTGAGTTTTTTTTTTTTTTTAAGGGCTGTTCATATTCTGCTGGCCTTGTTTGGTCTCAGTGAAATTTGTGCAATGTTAATAATTTCATCCCATGCTGAATTACTAAGGATGCTCATGCAGGAGGACTGCACTCTGAATTTTGCATTATGGAAATATTATGTTGATGGCAGGTGTGTTGAATCCATCTCTGTTGCATTATGCTTTAGCTCTGATTCTCTCAGTCAGCTTTTTAGAGGTCATGTGTGTAACTGGTGGACTTCCTTGGGCCAGATTTGGAGGGAATGGGTGGGGTTTCTGAATGGGCTTAAAATGCCTGCTTTGTATTCAAGTGGATTACCTGTGTTAGAATTTAATTTGAATGTATTGATCCCCGCCTAAGGAGATATCCAAATTACCCATAAGTGATGATCAGCCCAGGGATCAGCCAGTGTGGGACTGAACTGCAAATGTTTATGTTGTTGTCTTGTGTTCAGATCAGCCTGTACAGTGTGCCAGCTTCAGTGGCTGGTTTGTGGTGTTTTTAACAGTTGGACTCAATGATCTTACTGTCTTTTCCAACCTAAATGATGCTATGATTGTATGAACCTAACTGATGAAAAATTAACCAAAGCCTCAGGGTCTAGAAGAAAGGTGCTCTGTCCGTGTGGCAGCACGTGGATGCAGATTCCGCTCCCAGCTTTACAGAATGCTGCTTGTGTGGGGCTGGCTGTCTCTGCTTCCCAGTCCAACAGAAGCACTGAGTCCCTGGATAGGGACCAGGTTTGTGTGTACCACTGCCTGCAGACAACAAACACAGGATTGAAGCTGCTCTGAGAAGTGATGTTTGCCACAGGTCCCTGTCTGTTGGTGGTTTGGGGTGTTTTTAGTGACAGGGTGACTATCCTGGATAGACCAGTCACCCAAAGGAATTTGAATGTTTAAAGGGCATTCATAACTTGTTAAGTGACTCACTGAGGAATACAGGAGAGAAGGTGTATTTGAAGAAAAGCATGAGATGTTTTTTGCCACAATATCTGTTGGGGATTGCTGTGACTGAGGAGATGGGGTAAATGTACTTTGCTGTGACAAATTCTTATTGCAATGCCAGTGCAAAAAGTGGCTGTTGTATACAGCTTTTAAGTGTAGGTCATGTACCTGGCATCACCCTGTGCAGGGTTCCCAGAAGCAGGCAGCTCTTCTCTCTGTTTCCATTTCAGAGTCTTTAATTCGTTTGAGCCCAAGCTGAAACTGTCTCCTGCTGGTTCTGGCAGAGCAGTTGCCAGCCCTCGAGGTGCCCAGGAGGGTTGTGCAGGCACCTTTCCTGCCACAGGAGAAGAGACCCCCCTGCTTCAGCTGTCTGATAGGCCCTGATTTGGTGGGATGGACGGTCCAGGTCTGGACAGTGATGGTTAGATTCTGCGACCAGGCCTGGGCTTGTGCCTGGCTGGCGTTGCAGCAGCTGGTTCTGTTTTGGAGCAGTTGGTGCATGGAACCTGTTTTATCTTCTTTCTGCTACATCAGTAATCGGGATAAATTTTCTGTGAGCTGCACACAGCTGTGGCCCAAAACCTGTGCTCAGCCTGGGGGAAGTCAGTGAAAGGTGACATTTCCCACAGCTCAGTGCTCACTTGCCAGCAGTGGAAGCAGCTTATGCTGCTTAAATTCTGTGCATTTTATATTTAAGGCTTTAACACAGATGTTTATGAAGTCCTTTGGGTTTCATGTATCAGCGTAAATAAAATATCTTCTGAACATACCTAGTTGCAAACCTAATATTTAAGATTACCAATCTCCTTAAGTAGTCCTTCTGTGTGTGTACGAAGGGGAAAAAAAAAACAAACCCCCAAACCTTTGGCTATTCCAGCTGCTGACTGTGAGCATAAGTCCTTGAGAAGAAGCTTTTCCATTATCCCTAATGCTCTAAAGCTTGCTGAATAAACAAAATGAACACAGATGTTTCCTTGCTGGTGATACTGTTAAGAAGAAGATGTTACTCAAGGCATTGCTCAGCTGCAACTTAAACTTCTGTGTGCAGAAATCTGTGGACCAAACAATTCAGTCCTCCCCAAGGAAACTTCCTGCGAAGTTGAAGAGGCTTTCTGAGTAATACCTTTTGTGTTAACAGTTTATTAACCACTTAATGAATTACCCAGATGTCTTTAAATTAGCCAAAAGCTCATTTTGTGCCACGTAGAAATGCTGTGAGGATGCTGCAGTGTGCTGCTGAGGTCGGGTCCCATCCTTGGAGGAATGACCACATGAAGAGGCATTTGCCTGCAGTTCTGGGGGGCAGTTATGTGGCTCATAGTTGAGCAAAACCAGAATCAAAATCAGTATTGTACAGAAACCCTTTGCAGGTGTAAATACAGGTTGTGCTAGTTTTAACAATTTTGTAAGAAACTTTCCTCACACGATGAAAGAGGAATAACTGTGAGTTGATTGCAGTCTGTATTTAGTGACAAAGCAACTCTTTGCTGTTACTCTGGTCAAGTTGCCTCTCTGCTTACTTTTCTTGCAATTATCTTCCTTGTTTAGGCAATTTTTTGCGAGACTGAGATTTTTAGGTTTATAGAGCAGAGTTTGACGATGTAGGTGTGAAGGGGAAGCCAGAAGCGATGTCCAGATCTTCAGTGAAGCTGCGCCACAGCGGTGGATGTGCCCTGGGGGCAGAGGGTGCTTCCAGGATGCTTTCACAGCTTGCCTGCAGATGAGGTCATGGTTTGCAGAGGAGAGCAGGAGTATGTTAAGGCTTTAGGGCAAGCTTGAGGAATCTGACCACTTAGACTCTTGTCTGTCGCTGCGGGACCTGCTGTTGAGTTCAAAAAAAATAGAAAGGAAAGACTTGGCATATGTTTGGGAGGACTCGTGTTTTAATAATGATTTCAGACAACGTGTTTCGTGGATTTTAGAGGTATCAGTTGCTGTTGGAAGGTAACTTTAGTCACTGCTCATGAGAAGTTTGAAGCAACTCGTGTAGGATTAAATGATTTTAGAGCAGCTGATTTCTGTTACTATGCTACTGGCTCCTGGCTTGTTGGTAACTCTGTTGCTGCGCTTATCCTCAGATCCCTTTTTGCTGGAAACGTGCAGGTTTGTTCCCCCTCCAGGCTGAGCCGCTGCCGCTGCAGTGGCCGCCAGCCTCACAGGGACCCGGGGGCACGGGGACACAGGGACACAGGGCACGAGGACACGGGCACAAGGACACGGGGACACAGGGATACAGGGACACGGGGATACAGGGACACAGGGACAGGGATACAGCGACACGGGGACACACGGACACAGGGATACAGGGCACGGGGACACAGCACACGGACACAGGGACACGGATACAGGGACACGGGGATACG